>JAULKM010084579.1:0-11472 GCA_032355605.1 Rubia tinctorum
TCTCCTCTTCCTTTCTTCGGGTCTTCAAAGTCTTCATTGTCTTCAAAATGGAGTCTTCAAGGTCTTCAAATCTTCAATAATTACCTCGTCTCACGGAATCCTTGTTACAAGTGACAAAAGTGATAAAGTCGCTCTTAACTCTAGTAATAGAATTTCAAGGTTACCTAGAGTATCCAAAACACAAAAGTCTACCAAAATGAGTACAAAAGATCCCAAAATCATTGTATAATATGGACATAGTATTTGGGTGAATATTTCTTCACTCTGAAAGCGTTGTTATTTTGCACAATTAATAATTTTCCTGCATATAGAATTTGTTTGGGCATTCTATGAAAGACCACTTATATGGGAATTTGTATGGGAATTTCGTATGGGAATTTTCCAACGTGCAATGCTTTCGAGGAGCACCCATGGCGATTGGCAAAAAAATGGTTCAATGGGAAAGTGAAGGCACGAGTCTCACTGGTTCCACTGTCCAGTACACAGATTTATGAAAATGTTAAGAATTTGCCCAATGATTTTGGCAAGAAGAAAAAAAAATCTGCCGTTGAAGGACGTTGGAAGAAATGCTCCATCTTTTTTAACCTACCGTATTGGGAGCATTTGGATGTTAGACATTGTCTTGGCATTATGCACACTGAGAATAATGTTTGTGATTCTTTGGTTGGGACATTTTTAAATAACCCTAGGAAGACGAAGGTCGGATTGAAGGCCAGGCTAGATTTGGTTGGGTTGGGTATTCACAAGAATCTAGGGCCAGTGACTACTAGTGAGGAATGTTATTTGCCTCCTGCTTGTTATTCACTGTCGCAATTGGAGAAGAAATCTTTTTGTGAGACCCTTAGTAGTGTGAAAGGCTCAGTGTATACTCGTCCAACATTAGCAGTTGTGTGTCAGTCAAGGAGTAGAGGTTAGGTGGGTTGAAGTCACACGATTGACACAACCAAATGCAGGAATTGAATGTCATTACCATTCGATCTACATTGTCTTTCTCATGTAAGATTGTGCATCACGAAGCTCTGTTTGTTTTTCAAATCCATTTGTCGCAAAAGTATTATTGTATCAAAGTTGGATAGGTTGCAAGTAATGATTATTGAAGTTTTGTACCGTATGGAAATGTATTTCCCTCCTTCATTTTTTTAACGTTATGGTCCACTTAACTGTCCACTTGGTATGGAAGATAAATCTATGTGGTCCAGTTTTTCTCAGATGGATGTACCCGTTCGAAAGGTACATGAAAAAGCACTTTGTGAAAAATTAGTATATTCCAGATGCTAGCATTGTGCAACAATACGTGACAGGAGAGGTCATTGAGTTTTGCATTGATTATATGAATGAAATTGAATCAGTAGGTGTTCCATTCAGTAGACACGAAGGGAGGTTGGAAGGTGTAGGGGTTAAATAGGGGAAACTATTTAACCCGAGTGTGGAAGATTTATCAGTTGCCCATCTTTATGTTCTTCGCAATCACAAGGATGTATTTCCATACATTGAGATTCATATGGATGCTATAAGAGTGGGCCACCATAATTTCAATGAGGACCAGGTCCTCCAATTGTACTCTAGGACATTTGCGTCATGATTGCGGGAATATGTTGATGTCGGCGAACATCCATCGAAGGTTAAATGGTTGGCTTGTAGACCATTAGTGGCTGTTCTTTCATATGTCGGCTATGACAACAATGGGTTTATGTTTGCCACTAAACCATTGGATGATAAGAGTGTCACTCAAAATAGTCGAGTTTCTCTTGTCTCCAAAGCATTGGACGTTAGAAGTGAGAGTGATGACAATCCGCAGTACGCCCTTAAGTTCTACTTTGGCACAATTTCTAAATTTTGGGAGCTTGACTATATCAGTATGCGTGTCCTGGTGTTTAAATGTCAGCGGGTCGATATTAACAACACGCAGCTCATTGAGGATTTGAATTTCACCCTTGTCGATAGAAGTCAGGTTGGATGGAAGAACGACCCCTTTTTATTGGCGTCTCAAGCGCAGCAAGTTTTCTATTTCAGGGATCCTGTTGATGCTTGGTGGAATATTGTTGTCAAAGGTAAATGTGCTTTCGTTGAAGAAAATAACTTACAGGAAATAATTGGTTTCAAATGCCCTACAACGGGCTGTGGATCTGAAGAAGTCGTGTTGCTCGAGGTGGATGAGCGTAGTCTTCACAGTTTCGTGAGCCGTAGTGACCATGATTAAGGAATGTGGATAGAAAGTAAGAGGAAGATCACACGTAGGAAGCGGAAGTAAAAGAAGGTGGTGATCAAGAAAAGGAAACATAAGTAGTAAGTTATCTAATATCAAGTGTTAGCTGGCAGGGTTTAGAGAGTTCGTAAAATGGTAGGGTTTTTAGATTTTGGGTGAAAATGCCCTTTTTATTAAATTCATCGAACTTTCCAAGTTCGGGAAAACTTATCCGGCTCTTTACATCTTAGTCACGAAAATGATCCGAGTCCAAAAATATTTTTCTTAGGGAAAAAAGGTGCGCTTATAATTTTTCCGAGTAAGGCTGAAAATGTGATACGAGCTCGAAAACTAAATTTTCAAGCTTGGAAAGTGCTTAGTACCTATTGGTATAAAACCAATGACATCTAATGGAACTCGGAAAGACATCTGACCCATACAAAGCAAAGAAAAGATAGTTTTCCGAGTTCGGAAATCAGTCTTGTGTTCAGGTCAATATTATACTTCAACAACAATTCCAGTAATAGGCTCACCAATCGTAGAACTGAATACATCAATAAAACAAGTAACATAAAATAAAATTACAATTCAACATCCATAGCTTATTCAAGAAATTTTTTTCCGCATTATTAAGACTTCCAACATCTTGATCTGAAAACAGACTTCCAACATCTTCAAGACTTCCAACATCCAAAATGTGAAAATAGATGAAAAACTAGATGCAAAATTAAAATATCTAGTAACGATAAGACATCTATATATTTTCCAAATTCTACTACTCTAGTATTCTATCTGTGCAAGATTCTTCCCCTTCATCTTGGCCCGCAATGTTTTCTTCAACGCGTTGACCAACATTCTCGCAATCCCGCCATGATCACCATCACCACCATCATCATCTTCACTCTCCAAGAAGACCGAATCGAAGTTAGGAGGCTCTTCATATTCTCTAAACTCCAAATGGAGGCCTTGGGCTTCCATGAACACGATATGCTGGGAATGGGCGCGGGTCAACATATCTCGCATCTCGGTCATGTCCGTAAGCATGTAGTTGAAATACTTGCTCAACCGAGCCTTCCAACCACTGCTTGTACCTATCATTCAATATTGAACTATTAATTTTTATATTGTACTTAATTGACGTAGATAATCTAATCTATTTATCTCTTACCGGAGCTGCATGACTCGATCATTCCTGCTTCCGCTTTGCGAGTCCTATTGGAAATCTTAGCATTTTGACTGGGTAATATATGAAAAGCACCACTTGCCGTTAAATTCTTGATGGAGACCTTTGTGTTGGAACCAATTATTGTCATAGTATTCCATCCGAAGAGCTTCATCCTTAGAAATTACTCATGCCTTCTTTAGCATGGCAGTTATCAAACCACCATAGAGAAGATCTTTCTTCTTTGTCTGCATGGCCTTCAACAAGAATGAAATGATGGAGAAGCCTAGGTTTATATTTCTACCCTCCAAGATGTAGTAAAACATCACGAGGTGCAGAATAGTCGGCTTGCAAGTATGGCCACCTGTTGGGGGGAAATTTAGGCATATCCATTCATAGACGATACGCTGCTCCACGGTCAAGACACGGATATCAAAACTATCTGCTTTCCTTGTACAAGATCCTTGTCTCTCAAAATATTTCTTAGCCATAAATATGGGAAAAAGAGGAGTAGCGTTGCTTACGCCTGGCCAAACATGTGTGTGATAAATCGCTATGGGAAAAAGAGGAGTAGGGTCATCGGGCCTTAATTTCTCAGGGTAGGTGTAGGGGCAACCTAGGGAAGCATTTATTGTATACGTATTCATAGATACATTTTTTCCCATTGACCCTAGTTACATCTTGGTTATTTCTAATTTCCCCCAAATTTACATAACATTGTATCACTTCATCAATGTGAACGGGCTCATCCATACACAGTAGTTTCTCTAAATGTTGGGTTTTGAAATATACTAGAAAATACTCTAGTCAAAAAATTTCAACGTCCAACACTAATATAGCCTTAGAATTGATAACTTTTCTCTTTGAAAAATCAACATACCTTTGCTCGGAGGCTTCATTAAAGAATTTTCTATATTTGCCAATCTCCATCACAGGGTAATGATTCTGATCGCTGGCCTTTGACCTAGGACCCGAGCTCTTATGACTCATTATCAACGTTCGGTAGGGGTTTATGGATTTTGAAAATTGGGAATTAAGGGTTTTTAATATGGTGTTTTGAATGTGCTTGGGGGTTTTGTTAAACATCCGCCCATTTTTTTTCTTTTTTCTTTTAACCTGAAAAGGGTTTCTGAACTCGAAAATGGATATTGTCTATTATTTGAAAGAGACGATTAATTTCCAAGTTCGAAAACATATATCGTGTCTCTTTCCGAGTTTGGAAACCCTTTTCATCAGGGAAAAAAAGGCATAAAGGGTTTCAAATGGGCATTTATTGCCCATTTGAAAAACCCGGATTTCCCACTTCCCCCTCCAAAAAACAACCCCAAACCTAACCCATAATTCTATTTCATCACCACTCTTCCATGTAAGCTTTTTATGATTTGAGGTACGTCTTCCGTCCTAGTTCTCTTTTACTCCAATTTCTCATATTACAATTTTCATTTTCACAACATTTTTGTATCATATGAAGGAGTATTTCGTACCTTTTGATTGATCAAAAAGGTAAAATATACTCTTCAATAAGTAGCTAGGATTTTCATTAATGAGCAAACTCAAATATTTTTTAGTTCATGCCTTCTAGGGTTTGCATTTTTTTATTCATATGAGTTCTATTTGAAGTGGGGGTTGTTATTGAATATAAATTGTATATAACTGGGATTAAATGCTAGTGCTTAAATTCCATTGTATATGTTCATTGGCTAGGACTTAGTCCAACATATCTTATTACATATTATGCCCTTTCTTTAAATATTACTAGCTTATTAGTGTCCGAGGTTAAGTTAATTTTTGGTATCTTCGTAAATGTAGCATTCAAAATGGAAACTAGGAAATGGACTCGTGACGATGTGTCACAGTAAAAAAATGTCAATCTCCCAACAACGGAGTCTACATGGGATGAGGATGACAGTACGGGGGATGTAGGAAAACAACAAACTCATTGTAAAGTCTTAGAGCATAGAATGCTAGAAAAAAGTTAACATCGTTGATTTTCGACAAGTTGGGCAATTGTGTTTCAAAGAAACGTGCCAAATGGGCTAGTTTGGTGACAAAGATTGGTAGAACAAGAGTAGATATCCACTACGATTCTTGTTATGATTTCCCAAAGGACACCTCGTGGATGGAATGCAAGTTAGCTGTAGTGAATCCTTTCCCTAGATTTTTCATCTATAATTTTCCTTTACGTGTAAACCCAACCTCATATCCTTGTATTGCATAATCCTCGTAGAGGCCTTTTCAAATCGAAGCAGAAGATGTGGGTGCTTTGCGAAAAAACTATGTTCATGATGTCCATGAGTTGGCGTGAACATAAATACACTTTGTCCAGAGACTATATATTTAGCGGTAAGAAAGGTGATCACCCATGGGTAACACATACGCACATTCAACCGGAGAGTAGGAGATTCACAAGAAAAGGGCATTGGAGAATAGTGATAACGTTAGTGAGAAAAATTCAAATTATTAGTGTGATTAATTAGATTACAGTGTCCATAGTGATAACCTAAAACTAACATCCAACTTTGGGTACAAGGGAAGAAAAACAATGCATTTCTGGGGAGAATAAAATTCCTCACCGATTGAGTCGTGGGGGTTATGGTTATGCGGAAATCGAGATAGTGAAAGAGCATCTAGAACAAGATGTGCGAATTGCAATAGTGAGCGAGATGACGGAAGATGAAGCAAGAGCTTCGGTGCAACCCATCGGTGTGGATGACTTTGAGAGGTGTGATTTATTTCTCAAAGGTTGAGAAAACAAATATGGTGCATATGTCAAGGATGAAGAGAAACAAATTACCGAAAGAGTGGTATGTAAATTTTGTTAGCGATTATAGTATTAATTTTAACTATAATTTCCATATTTATGTTACTTAGGAAAAATTAAAGAATGACCAATTGCAAGGGCAATTCATTCCAAGGGAAAACATAGCATCCTTTGTAAATCCATGTGAAAATCCGACCATCCAGGCTATGTTAGGGGCCTGGGTAGTTTCTTGACCCAACAGCGAGTTTTCAGGATTGTACAGTTCTATGATAGAGCGAAACCCTCGAGAGTCCATGCTTTACAAAAAAAAATTCAACTCCATGATAAATGAATTGAGCAACAAGATATTCTAATTCGAAGGTTGGTCCAACACACCTTGCTAGTTCTACTGGAAAATTTAGAGGACTAGACGCCCAATTGGACACTGCTATCTAGATGTTTATGACACTCTCTCGGTGATGTTGAGGTCAATCATGAGGCAATTGTTCTAAAACTAAGAATCGATAGGCAACTGTTCAAACCCGATGACCCCAACGATGCCATTGTTGAAATTGAAAAAGGTCCGAATGATCCGTCTCTTAATTATGTCAGTTTGAATTGAGTTTAGCATTTAATAGCTATTTTGCTTGTGTTTTAGAGATCATGTCCGTGTGAACTATACATTGATCAAGACATTGACCGTAGGCCACTACATGTAGCCAGTGGAGTTTTGAATGGGTTCATGAAACATCACCAATCCATACCAATTGCGGTAGGTATTTTAAGGGTTTCCTTGGAGAATCTTTTGGTGATGGGCCCCCCTTTGCCAGTCCCGAACGAAGAATACAATAATGTTAGCCCTGCTTGGGGAATGTTTCTTACTTGGTCCCGTAGACTTTTATATGTCAATCCTATCAAGGATCGACAATTGAAGGAAAAAAGGCCTCCATCACCAAGCTCGGTAAAGATAACACTAAAACAGGGGAAATTGACACCCAAGTCGGTGCCAACAACACCAAATAGGGTTGGACCTCCATTGGCAAGAGCGCAAATCCCTTGAGACATACCTGGCTTTGTACGTGTCCTTCATAACATGCTAAAACCCCATGATCGAAACTTAACATACGCATTCTTGGGAAATGAATGCGTATTAGGATGCAAACGAGAAATCATGGCGTTATGGAGCGATTTTGAAGGCATATGGAGATGTGAGCAGGTTAATCAAGCGATGATGTCGATCTATACCTTATGAGTGATTTATTAATTTAATTTCTAAATTTAATTTCAATTACGTTGACACTTATTACATATAATACATACTATGAAATTATCTAGGTACATTTTTTTACCAGTAATTAAAAGAAGGGATGGATAAGATACATGTGCCCGGTCAAGATACAAGAAACTGGTTGTACAAAAAAAGAGGATCGACCATATCCACCACTGCTTAGGCCGGAAGGATAAGATGATTATTGCGCCATATATCGAGAAATTATTTACAACGTTCGTTTTATTTACAAACATCGTTTCCGCATATTGCTAATAACATTTAAAATTTCTTATTCAGGGAACATTGGAGATTAATTAATAATCCCCCGCAAAGAAGCGAGTGTATTGGATGGATCCCCTCCACTTCAAACCGTCTGATGCATTCGTTGGGATTTTGGAATCTTCAATGAAGGAAAATAGTGAGGAACCAAATTGTTCATTTCAAGTGGTCGAAATCAAGGTGGTCTACCTGTATGTTAATTTCAATTATACTTTACATATTTGATGCAATAGTCTTAATAATTTATGTTTCTTACATATAGTAATAGAAACAACCTCAAATTTGGGAGTGCGGCTATTAAGTCATGTTATACGCGACCGAGTGCATAGACAAAGTCCAGGAAGATGTACTTGAACTTGACAAAGTATGTGTACAATGGTTCTGGGTAATATTTCAAACTAACCTCTACCAAATATTCAATAAATAATGTTATTTACAGATTTTCAAAAAAGATTGAAACCCTTCTCGCAAGATAATATCAACAGTGCGCGGAATTCATTAGCTAAGCATTTAATTCTCAATCAATCAGCAGCACTGGGGAATCCCAGTATTGGTTGGGATACTTAAGTAAGATAAACATTGAACCGTAAAAATGTAGGAGTAGATTTGTAGTGAATTATATTCCTATCGATAGATTATTTCTTGGTTAGTGTTATCTATAGATATTTTTTAGGTGATATACTAATGTGTATTGTTTTCAAATAATGGCTGAGTATCGAGGCAGTTTTATTTTCCAGGAATAACAATGATAGGTTTTAAGACAACATGAAATTGAAATTCCGACTCCATAATGTATTTTGTCTCTTCTATTTTCATATACCATTGGTCAAAATAATTTTTACGATCTCAGAAACATGCAACACAAATAGGTTTTCGAGTTCGAAAAGGATTTCATGGAGAAAAATGATCAGCCATTAATTTTCAGATTCAGACCGAAAATGTGACACGAATCCGGAAACTAAATTTCAATCAACAAAAACACGGAACATGGATATTACTAATTTTTTATTTTGCAAATTAATATTTTTATGATATTGGAAACTTCTATGCAGTATGATTGGAGGACCAATATTTATGAGTTCAGAAATAAATTAAAGGCGCTCCAGGATTTAATTTAAGGCCGTTTTTAAACACCTTCTTTGTCGATGATTAAAGGTGGTTCTTGGAACTGCCTTCTTTTCAGATTGTTTAAAGGCGGAACCAATAAAGTCACTTAGAAAGTGCCTTTAAATTGTCAATAGAACCGTCTTTAATATGCCCATCTTACACTAGTGCTTGTATCGGTGCTGGAGCCCTATACTCAGCATCGGTATAATGGTAGAAAGGTACCGGTGCCAAATAACCTATGACTGTACCGGCGTTAATGTAACAATATCGATGCTGATATTGCCCAACACCAATAGTTGATCAATGTCGGTGTTGCTTGTAAAAATCATATCTAGGTGCTCATATATTTTGAACATCGATGTAAATCAAGCATCGGTATGAAAAGAATTGCCAATGCTCGTATTTGACAGTCACCAGATTTTTGTGCACCAGTAAATGTTGAGCACACGTATAGAATTAATACTGGTGCTATTTATCCTAGCAACGATTATTAATATCATGAACCAGTGCTGATTTTATTTTGCATTTGCATTGCCCTATTTTATTGATAAATGAAGAATTTGATTTTGAGGGACCATTCCCCGAAGCTCTGGGGTGATTTAGATACCTCATTCTGGCCATCGATTATTTCACTAAGTGGGTGGAAGCAGAGCCATTAACGAATATATAAGGCAGGTCAGTGATTGATTTCTGCTGGAAAAATATTATTTGTCATTTTGGAATTTTGAAAACTATAATAACGGATAATGGGAAGCATTTTATTCATGATCCATTCAAAAAATGGTGTGAGAAGTATAAAATACAACACATGGTGACATCGGTATATCATTCTCATGCGAACGGACAGGTGGAAATGGACAATCGAATAATTGTTAATGGAATTCAAGCTGGGCTTGAAGGTGCTGAAGGAAACTGGACATGTGAACTATCGAGTGTCTTATCAGCGTATCAAATAGTTGAATCATCAGCCACTGGAAAAACACCATACGGCTTGGTTTCTGGGTCTGAGACTGTAATTCCTGCAAAAATTGGAGTACCAAGTCTAAGAACAATGTCAGCTCCAGGGGAAAGAAATGAAGATAATCACTGTTTGGATTTTGATTTGGTAGAGGGGAAACATAAGTTGGCATCTTTGTACGAAGCGAAGGTAAAGGAGAAGGTTAAGCATTTCTATGATCGGATGGTTCGAATGATGCAATTCAACCCAAGAGATCTAGTGATGGGGAGAAATGAAAAGAGCAAACAAAAACCAGAAGGTAAATTAGCGGCCAATTGAGAAGAACCTTATAGGGCAATCGAGGCATATCCAGGAGGTAGCTATTTTTTGGAAGATATGAATGGTAATCGAGTCTCGAGGTGATGGAATATTACTAATTTCCGAAAATATCACCAGCTTTAGAAGGTTAGACATTCGTGTATATTGAAAGCTACACCAAATGTCAAGTTTGTATGATGTATGCTCGACATTGGTGTATGTTGAAACGCTGCACCAAATGTCAAGTTTGTATGATGCATGTTCGACATTGGTGTATGTTGAAATGTTGCACGAGATGTCAGGTTTGTATGATGTATGTCTGGTATTGGTGTATGTTGAAATGCTGCACCAAATGCCAAGTTTGTATGATGTATGTTAGACATTGGTGTAAGTAGAAACGCTGCACCAAATGTCAAGTTTATACGATGTATGCTGAAACGCTGCATCTCAAAAAAAATATACGATGTGCCCAAATGCTAAATCTCGATAAAATATATGATGTATGCCAGATGTATGGTGAAATGTTGCATCTCGATAAAATGTACGATGTATGCCGAAACGCTGCATCACGATAAAGTATACGGTGCATGCTGAAAACACTGCATCTCGAGAAGATATATTATGTATGGCAAAACGCTACATCTCAAGTTGAAATTACATAATGCTTGTCAAAGCATTGCACTAAAAAATGTTGACACTTTCGACATATTATTATTGCTCGAAGAAATATATAAGTATCATAAGGGATTTACACGAAATATGAGAAATTAATTCGAAGACTGAAAATTTTCTATGGAACTAACTTTCCTTATATTTTTTCAATGTCTTCAATGTTTATCCTAGTAGCACGACAGAAGTCTCGCTCTTGATCTTCTTTGGGATACTCGGAAGGCTCAATGATATCCCTCAAATGAGAACGCTTAGATCTCGAAGACTTCTTGCTCGATTCGGTATCATTTTCCAAGTTCATCAATTGAAGTTCCTCGTTTCGAGGATACTTCTTCTTCTTGCCAGAAGTTTATTTTTACCTTCAATCGTTTTTAATAATTGAGCCTTTGTCACAATCTTTGAAGTACACGAGTTGGACTTATTCGATGCCCCTGGTCGAAAGTGTACCTGAGGAAATTCCTTTCACCACTCTAATATAGCTTCAATAATAGCCTTTTGACGAAAAGTACTATCAGAATATACTTTACAATTGATAATCCAATTATCAGCAGCCCTCTGTATGAATTCAGGCATGTTGGTTACCAGGTTTGGATGATGGGCGCCATGATCTAGTCTGTGGGCTCGAAAAATTTCAATAAAAGCTTTAAGTGAGGCATTAAGATGTTCATTTTTTAGCAACCATGTGAGAGTTTTCAGTAGAAAAAAAATGCAACTAAAGAAATTTTTCCATTTGGTAGAGGGGAAACATAAGTTGGCATCTTTGTACGAAGCGAAGGTAAAGGAGAAGGTTAAGCATTTCTATGAT
>JAULKM010084589.1:0-11471 GCA_032355605.1 Rubia tinctorum
ACCGACTTAGTTCTTCGTTTTATAGCTTTTCTATTCCTCTTCTGATTAGAGCTAGTTCCTGATAGTTAGTTAACTCTCTTGGCAGTTAGTTTGTTAGATGAGTTAGTCCTTGCTTTGTATATAACAACATGTAAACATACAACACATTCTTGAGAGCTTGTATTTCCATTATTCGGTTTTGATCAAACTGTTCTTTCTTGAGGAATTGTTCAATGGAGTTTTTCTTTTTCTCTGAAGCTTAATTCAGATTTCACAAAAAACTTATCTTACCGTTAATATGTTAAACTCCGTATAATAACGGAAAACAAAAAGTTAATTTTCAAAAACTAATTGTTATTACGAATGTAATAATATCACATACGATATTATTATTATTTATATATTTACTCAAATATGCGGTCAAATTTTGATAGATAATAGTGTCAAATAGTGTGCAGTTTGAGGTGGGAAGGAGGGAGTACTGTTAAATTACACTTTTAAATTACATACTAAATTTAAAAGTTTAAAAATAATATTTTATATTTTCACATTTAAATACACATTATTACTTGTTTTAACTTTTAAAATACAGTACTTAAATTTTATAAAAAGTTACAACATTTAAAGTAGAACATACAGTGGATTGTCTATAAGTTAAGATTATGAACATACCACCTTTATTGAGACTTTCTCTTTATCAATAATTAATAGAGCAAATGAATTATGTGACCCCTTCAATATCACGATCATTCACCTTTGGCCTCTTATCCCTTTTTAACACTTTTAACCCATAAACTTACAAAATTACTTAAACGTGGCCATTCCGTCAGTGTTAACTCAAAAAAAATTATTAATTGAGGGTAAAATTGACATTTCATCTTTTTATTTACAAACCCAACCCCCTAACTTTTTAAACTACAACCTAGCTGGTGTATACCTAGTCCATAATCTGGGGGTTGCTAGACTTTAGACCCAGCCCAATACTCAACTATGATGGCTAATAATCACATCACCAACAAATCGAGAAAGGTAGAGGCTTGTCTGAGACTCAGTCACGAACCAATAAAAGCCAAACCACATTTAGAGGTTTAACCAAGAACCAAGATTGTAGGAACCATGATGAAACTCACGATCTCAGAAGCTGACAATACAGGACCGCAATTGCAGACATCTATAAGTACAAGGAGATTAGCACTGAAGAAAGTAAGTGAGACTAAACTGAGGAATTCTAGTTCTCTAAGGAAAATATTGACTTAGTCGTCGAAATATTTTCCCCATAGTCACTTTTGGGATCTGTTTGCAAGAGGAGATTCTTAATGGTGAACGGCAAGCGACTCACTTGGTTGGATTACCACATCATTTGACAACGTCTATGGGGACGATTTTTTTGTTTCAAAATCTTTCAAGTGAATTATGGTGTTCACCAGAAGTGAGAGAAGTCACAACCATCAGACACAAGAACAAACGGTTGGACGCAACAAAAGCATGAATCCCAGCCAAAACCAAGCATATGTCCCTAGCATGGAAAAGGAAAAATTATAGGGAAGATACAAAAGATGATGAGGAGGGAGCAGAATCTCCTAACATAACCAAGAAAAGGAAATGAGAGTGTTCACAACGTTCCTAGAAGTGAACAGAGAAAGCTTGTACAATCAGTTTTTAACTATGCTAAAGCCAAAATCCCCAAGGGAAAATAAAAGACCAAGTCAAGAGCATGAGAGTCTTATGTACGAAGATGAGTTGAAGGAGAGAGTGGCGGATGGCGATGCAGATAAATCTCCATTGGCACCCCCATCTTCAAGATTTTAAAATGCCAAAAGATTTCAAGCTTCCTTTGCATGTCAAAATCCATGATGGAACCACAGATCCGAAAGAATTCCTTCATTCATATCACAACATCATGAGATTTCGTGACGCGGAAATTGAATTAGTATGCAAATTTTTCCCTATATCTTATCGGGAACAATGATCACACAGTACGAAGACTTGCCAAAAGGAAGCATTAAGTCTTGGGCACAGTTGTCAGATTTGTTTTTGGGCTGCTTCTGTCAAAAGTAGAATTTCACCAAAACAATCACAGACCTAAACAACATAGCTCAACGAAGTGATGAGAGTCTTGCAGAATATCACAATCGGTTTGTCACCGAAAGTTTGCAGGTTCGAGACTTGTCATTCCAATCCTCTTTGGGTGCATTTACAGTGGGCATGCGGTCAGGATATTTCTACAAGAAACTCACGAAAAACATGCCCGAAAACCCAAGAGAATTGCAAAAAATGATCGAGAAACATGTGAGAACCGAGGAAGCAAATAACCGCAAGATAGAGAAGGAGTGAGGCGAGAAAAGAATGATGGAAGATGCACTGAAGGGGTTTATAAGGAAAGGGAAAGGAAACATCCCCTTCAAGGGAAGAGAATCGGGGATGCAGGGCACATCATTCCAAGAGATACCCCTGACAAAGTCAAGAAGGGAAATATTGCAAGCAAACAGGGAACTATTCCGTGAACTAGGACCAATGATATTACCCCCTGATAAAAGATCCAGAGAATACTATTGTGCCTTCCACAAAGGTCGTGTCTATGATATCGAGTATTGTAGAAATCTAAGGAGACAGATAGAGGAGAACTTGAGGAACGACTATTCGAGCTAAAACAAGAACGAAGGCGGGGGAAGCCGGTAACGAAGCCAACAAGGCGGGGAGCTCTGTGGCAAAAAACCAGGGCATAGCGAACACACAGAGCAAAAATCAGAAGATGATAGTAGCGGTAGATTATGATGAAGACACAGTGACCGAGGCTCCAGAAAGAGTGATCCTGTCTATACATGGGTCAACTAAGTCTCTATCCAATAATTCTTGGAAAGCCAAGGCTAGATATTTTCCACCACAAGAGCCTGCTGACAAGAGGCTTCGTTCGGACAAAACATCACATTTAGCGAAGAGGATGCGGTTCCCAACGCTTCACCTCATAATGACCCAATGATCATCATCGCTAAAATTGGAAATGCAATAATTCGTAGAGTATTTTAAGATGATGGGAGTGCACTTGAAATCCTATTTTTTTATTGCTTCGATAAGCTAGGATTCAAGCGGACAGATCTAAAAAAGTCAGTATCCTCACTTGTAGGATTTACAGGACAAGCATAGACACCATTGAGAAACATACAACTGCCTGTTACCATTGGTGAGAGTGATAAAAATTGTACCATCATGTGCGATTTTGTAGTCATAGACGCGCCAACTCCATTTGATTCCATCATTGGAAGACCATGGATGAACACAGTAAAGGTGATATGGTCTCTATACCACTTAGTAATGAAGTTCCCGACTCCAGCTGGAATCACAACAATAAGAGGAAACAAACAAACAACGAGATAGTGTATGGTCATCGCGATGAAAATAGAGAAAAGTTTGGAGCAAACAAAGATGGTTAACACTGTCTCAGATAACATCTTACTCAGGCAATGTGAGTCAGCAGTAGATCTGGTAGAAGAAACTGGAGTTGTCACTTTGGATGACAAAGACACTTCTAAGTGCGTCAAAATAGTGAAGCATCTTCCAGATCTAGAAAAAAAAGGTTATAGAAATCTTGCAAAGTTATACAGATACATTCGCCTGGAGTGTACAGAACATAGGAGGAATTAACCCAGGAATTGCTACCCATTCCCTGAACATCGGTAATTCAGTTAAACCAGTTAAGCAGAAGCAATGAAGCTTTGCTAGTGACTGGCAGAAAGTAATTGAAGAAGAAGTTACGGTTTTGCTTCAGGCTGATATTCTGAAGGAGGTAACATATACCAAATGGTTGGTGAACCTAGTGATGGTAAAAATGGCAGATGCATGATGGAGAATGTGTATAGACTTCTCTAATCTAAACAAGGCATGCCCAAGGGATTATTATCTTTCGCCTAAGATTGATCAGCTAACCGAAGCAATTTCTAGATACGAAGTCCTAGCCTTTTTAGAAGCATATAAAGGATACCACCAAATACTAATGATTCCAGAAGATGAGGAGAATACGACGTTCATAACAAGCTTTGGAATATTCTGTTATGTGAAGATTCCGTTCGGCCTAAAAAAAATGCAGGAGCAACATATCAGAGAGTGATTGACAATACATTTCACAATCAAACAGGATGAAATGTGGAAGCATGTGTTGATGACATGGTTGTCAAAAGTAGAAAGATAGGAAACTTCGTGGAGGATTTGAAAGAGACATTGGATACATCGTGAAACTTAATCCTAAGAAATGCATAATTGGAGTAGGCGTAGGGAAATTCTAAGGATATAAGGTATCCTCTAGGGGAATCGAGGCCAATCAAGAGAAAATACAAGCTATAGTTGACCTCCGTCGACCACGAATAGTTAAGGAAGTAAAAATATTAATGGGATCGTTGGCAGCACTCAAAATACTTGTTTCAAAGGCAGCTGAGAAATATTTTGCACTCTTTAAATTACTAAAGAAGGTAAAGAACTTTAGCTGGAATGAGGAAATTAAAAAGGCATATGATTCCTTGAAAGACCAGCTTCAAGCATTGCCTATATTGAATTCACCAATCCCGGGAGAAACTTTATATATGTACTTGGTAGTTTCAAAGAATGTATTCAGTTCAGTCCAAGTACGACAAGAAGGTAAAAAAAATACCACCATACTACATTAATATAATACTACAAAGTGTAGAGAGAGCGTACATGTCAGTCAAGAGGTTAGTTCTAGCTTTGGTGTACTTAGCAAGAAGATTATGAACCTATTTCCACAGTCATAGGATAGTTGTCTATACTGATCACCCAATCAAGAACATCCTCAGCAAATCTGAAGCATCTGGTCGAAATGACCAAATGGGCTCTTGAGTTAGGGCAATACGAGATACAATTTCAACCATGAACTGCAATCAAAGCACAAGCTCTAGCAAATTTCATTGCAAAAATGATAAGTGAGGATGCAGAAGACGCGAATGTGTAGAAAATATGGAAATCAACAAAGGGGAATCCAAATGGGTGAACTTGGCATTGAAATTGTTCATAGATGGAGCATCTAGCAAAGAAGGTTGAGGAGCAAGACTGGTATTAGTCAACCCAGGAGGAGGGGATCACGTATATTCGCTTTGTTTTGACTTAACACTTACTAAATATGAGGAGAAGTACAAATCATTAATATGTGGCTCAAACCTTACAATCAGGATAAAGGTCAAAGCGTTCAGGCCCTTAGCAATTCGCATATAGTAGTCCAGCAAGTGAGAGGAGACTACAAAATTTGGGAAGAGAAGCTGATTAAGTATTTAAGGAGGGTCCGACAGCTCATTGCTCAACTCGAAAACTTCAATATCCAACATGTGCCATGAAGTGAGAACACAAAAATAAACTCCCTGAGCAAGACAGCAACAACTGGATTCGATCCGTTGGTCGAACACAAGGATGTGAAAGTGGAGTTCATTCCAGTCAGAAGTTTAACAATGATAACTGTGACAGTAGTTCAAATGGAAGAAATAAACTAGATGACACGGCTGATAGATTACATTGCAAAGCGAAAGTTGCCAGCAGACAAGACGCAAGATAGGAAGTTGGAACTACGTTCTCACAACTACGTCTATGAAGGGGGAGTATTATACAAAAAAAGGTTTCCTAAATCCATGGATAAGGTGTGTAGGACAGTTACAAGCATAAGAGATCTTAAAATTAGTACACGAAGAGCTATGCGGAATGCATTAGGGATCTCAACGTGAAGAAAATAATTTGGGGAGGATACTACAAGCCAACTATGTTCAACAATGCATACAACTTCGTGCTTAAGTGCAGAAGTTACCAGATTCATGCCCCAATATCACATAAACCACAGGCTGGTTTAAAAGAAGTAAATGAAGCATTGTCGTTCGACAAATGGGGAATTGACTTGGTTGGATGTTTCCCAAAGGGTGTTGGCAGTGCAAGATTCCTGATTGTGGCAATTGACTACTTCACCAAATGGGTGGAAGCGAAGCCTCTGGGAAGAGTAACAACGGAGGTAATTAGAAAGTTCGTCTGGCAAAATATAGTTTGTCGCTTCGGGGTGCCTCAAACTATTGTCCCGGATAATGAAACGCAATTCACTAGTGGAATCTTTATTGAATAGTGCTCAAAGTTAGGAATTACACAGAAGTTCACTTCTGTAGCTCACTCTCAAGCAAATGGACAGGTGGAAGTCACAAATAGGACTATAGTTTATGGTATATAAAAAAGATTGGAAGCAAAGCGAACTGGTTGGGTGGACGAAATACCCAATACCCTATGGTCATACAGAAAATCTATTCGACAACCAACATGAGAAATTCCATAGAGTTTGGTCTATGGTCACGAAGCAATAATACCAGTGGAAATTGGGAACTCAAGCCTTGGAGTACAAGTATATAAGAAGGATGATAATTCTTAAAGGATGAGGTTGGATTTGGATGAACTTAAGGAAAAGAGAGAACAAGCAACGATCACGGATACGAAGTACAAGGAAAATATGGCCAAGGCATACAACCAGAAGGTCAAACAAATGCAATTCCAAGTTAGTGATCTTGTGCTAAAAAATACGAAGTAAGTTTGGCGGAGGAAAAAGGAAAGCTAAGCCCAAAGTGGGAAGGATCATACAAAATAGTGAAAAAGTACTGATCGGACTGCTATAAGCTAGAGAGATTGGATGGCCCCAGCATTTCTAACACTTGGCATGCGATCAACTTAAGGAAATTCTATGTCTAGATCTAAGGTGGAGAATAGGAAATATTCAGACTGTATAGGAGCCATGAAATGATCATTGGCAATGTTCGTGTTCTTGTTTTGTTTCGAAAGCGATATTATCACAGCCGTGCATGATAAATATCAAAAACCATCTTTGGGGACAACTACCCTTCATGTTCTTTACTTATGATTTCTAAATAATAGCCAATTAGGCACATCGCAAAAAATAGAGCCTGACCAATTGCGAAACAATAACTTACGACCTTCCAACTTTTCAAGCTCTAAATCTTGTAACGTCGCAATCTTACTTTTGCAAGCTATAGATCTTGCATGAAGGCAATTTTTCCTAACAAAACAGTGACATAAACAATAGATCTTGCGGTTCACAAATACAAGTTCCCAAGCTATAGATCTTGGAACTTCATAAACTCAACTAAGCAAGCTTTAGATATTACAATGAAAGACATATATGACAAAAACACGAGAAAAGAAAGCAATAGATATTGAAAGTTTGCACACTATAGACCCTTAATTTTGCAAGATACAAGCCTTGCAAAATAGGCAAACATGCTAGTAATATCAACAATATCGCACATCACAAGTTTCTGAGTTTCTGAGCTATACATCTTGGAACTCCGCGAACTCAACTAAGCAAGCTATAGATCTTGCAAAGAGGCAGATATGCCCATAAACATGACATAAACAAGCAATAGATCTTATAAAATAGACAAGCATGCCAGAATTATAAGCAGCAAAAACTAACTATAAGCTACATAGCTTCCCATGGTGAAAATTCAAAAATTAAATCACAAAATTAATAGATGCATAAACAAACGAACAAGAGGAAATGAAAAAACACAACACTCGGTGTTGGTAGATAACGAAAAAACTGAATTACAAGCTATTTTTATGTACTGCTTCAAACATTCCAAAAAAGCAAACCGGTACGTCGAATAGAACAAGAAAAAAATCTATCGGCGCCTTGATGTGCGAGATAACCTAGAAGACGAAGAACTGCCATGGCAATAAGGTAGCTCAGCTTCGTGATGAGACTGTTCAACCTCACGATGATATAGCCCAACCTCGTGATCAACTTCTAACATATTTCTATATAACGCCATTTCATGTATAAGTAGTCGGGATGCCGCGTTACACCTCTTCCTTTCATATGATCAAGATGTTTTGTGTAATATGCCTTAAAATAGGTTATAGGGCCAAATTCCTCACGATCAAGTTGCACACTCATAACATCAATAGTATCCTGATAATTCTTGTTCGTATCCATCAAAATTTTCACCTCGTCTTCTAATCGGCGAATATGATACCTAACAGCTTCAGACAAATTAATCCTCTGCTTGACGAGATGATGATGGAAGGGCTTGAAGCTTATCCTTGTATTCAACACAAGCTTGTTCAAGTTGATGCACACATGAGTCGAGACAATTACACTCAACACGAAACTCTTAATTCTCAATGCAAAGCTGAGTGTTAATGGAAAATTGTTCGTCAAATCTACTTTGCCACCCGGCTGAAGAAGAACCAAATGGTCACACTCATTCTATTTTTTCTTCAAAAGCTCTAATAAATCATCAATATGAGAACACTGCTTATCAATGATCAGAGTCTTTTGATGAGTTTCGTTGGCCTTACTAGAAGCAAAATTCTTAGATTCCTTCTGTTGACGAAGCATTCTAACCATGTTTAATTGTTGGTACTGAATAAGGTTGTTTTATTAAGCACAAAACTCTTTCAGCTCGTAGACCGAGTCTTAAGTATCCTATAAAGTCTTCGTCCATCCAACTTCAAGATCATGGATACCAAGTAACATATACTTCTGGAGAATACCCAGACACGTCGTCCATTCATAAACACGTGGAGGAAGATTAAGTGAACACATATACACTCCAACAGATTCAAGATCAACTAAGCTACAAACTATATCCTAATCCAAAGATTCAATATTGTAGCCCTCAGGTACAAACTTGCTACAGGGGCAGGTTACAAAAGGAGTTGGAGAGGATGTGGAAGACGGAAGTTGCTATCCAATGCATAATGGAATAGATTCTATATTGGAAAAGCGATTAGTAGAAATAAGCTCCAAATATTCCTTGGACAAGGACTGACTAGCTTCACCCAGCTCAATATGACAAAATGAAAGAGATGATATATACCCAGAACGCTTATAAAAAAGAATGTTAGATCCCAAATGGCGAGATGTATCAAAAACTTATGATCAACCGAAATATCAAAGCCCTGCATGTGAATAAATATAATGAGAACTTGCAAAATTATAGGCACGGTTCAAAGTTAATACCCATAATAATACAAACAAAACATACATCAAAATATTATTATCAACTACAAATAAAAATCAATAGTACTAAGATCCACTAACATTAGAAGGGGGAACGAGCGAAGTCTGGACAAGGCCAACAGAATCCTCCTTGTTCACATTCTGAGCAGGGACCTCGGTGCTTGCATTGGCTTCGGCATTCGCGTTGGCTCAGCATTCGTGTTGGTGCCAGAATCAACAGGAGGCTCAAAAGGCTGGGAACCGAATGGAAACTCCTCAAAATAATCAACCTCACACTTCTTCAATTTAGCCACAGAAGGTAGACAAGGCAGACCGGCGAGGTAAGATATAAATGCATAAGTATAACCACCATCAGACATGCTACTGATGAACCCTGTGTTAAGAATAACTTTCTGCTGCCCCAGCACCTTCTCTGTCTTAGCCATTTTAGGTAAATTCTGAGCCTTCACAGTGGGGTTCAATCTTCACAGTTCAGCCAGAGCCTTGCAATACCCAACGTTGCGAGAGCGGAAGTAGAGATTTCTTCAAATAAAGCATAAAAAGACTTCGTATTCATCAGAAGGTCAACAAGGACCTGCAGGTATCCAGGCAAAGCGGGACAGTCAGTCCACATCTCCTCTAACTCAGAACACAATCTATCAGCTTCCTTCCCAGCAGCCATGACACGCTCCTCAGCTGACTGCGCAAACTTTTTAGCAGCCTTAACATAGGCTTTCAAAGAGGTGCACTTTGCTTCAGCCACCTGCTATTTATCCCGGAGCGAACTGTCTCCTTTAGCAAACTCGGTATCTCGTTAGCTAACGAACTATAGACTCTCACCAATCTGATTTTCAAAAGTATGCAAATAAGCATGGCGATTAGAGATCATAACAAGGAAGTACAAAATTAAACCACACATAAATACTTTAAAAAACATACCACAACCATTGTCTCATGGAGATACGGTTTGGATAGAATAGCAGGAATAGTTCCTTTCACCATTAAGTCATGGCTTAGCGGTGGGGGCTTAGAGTGGGAATGGCTGATACACTCCTTTTTCTGAGGAGGCTCCAAAGTGTTGGAAGACCCACTTGTTCACTCCTTGTTCTTTCTTCTGCGGGAAGTGTCATGAGTATTGTGAGCAATGATCTCCCTACCTGCTTTAGCAGTAGCCTCAAAAGTTTGTAGCTGGGAGCCAACTTTGACCATATTATATGAGGAGGCAACAGTCGCAGTGTTTTCATTGGTTTGAATGACCATATCTTTGGGTTGTTCATCTTCTTCATCATAGAAAAAACTCTCTCAACGGGAAGCTTGGTTAAATCCATATCTACAATTTAGTATACAAAGTAAGTCAGACGAGCACAAAGAGACAACAAGACAATGAAAACAGTAGGAGATAAATAAATAAGACAATGAAAAACAACAAAATAATGATGAGCAACCACCTTCGCTCACAATATTAGCATTGCAAAGAAACATGGAATGTTTGCTAAGAACTAATACAACCTCAGACTCATTATTAAGGTGAACCCCATCCTTAGGAAGTTCTGATTTAGGAACATTATAGTTCAAAACTGGAAAATATTGTTGATTGCCATTATTAGATTTCAGAAAGAAAAACTTTTTATACCACACACCACAGTTATTAGGGAAGCCACTGACGAACTCGACAATTGGAATAACTGGGTAAAGGGTGAATTCGTCAAATGAATTTCTCACCTTGCGAAGCTAATATAGACTATAGAATAAATCAATTATAAGGGAACTTGGGCCGCTTCACACACATGATAGAAGACAACAAAAATTGAAACACTTTAGGGTGAACCTGAGATAATGTAACCCGATAATGTGAGAGTTAGTTTAGAACATGATGAGGTAAGGGAGAAACAAGTCCAAGCTTAAGGTAATCTAAGTAGTAGGAAGCCAGAATGAGGGGTGCGAACACTTTTAGAAGGCTTAGGAGCCCTAAGCTCATACGAAGATGAAAAAGGATAATAATCCTTAAAATCTTCCAAGAAGTAATCGGAGAGAATACTGCAAACAGCAGAAGAACCGGTGGGATGTCAGAATCTTCCCTGGAATCGATGTTGTCAACAGGATCATCTTTTACTGAAATTTTGGCAATATTAGAGGTAGACATTGAAGCAGTGAGAAATCCTAAGATCCACATGAAAAATAATCCATTAGAAGTTACAGAAGGCAAAAAGGGTATATTCCGGCAAAAGTCAAAGAAAAAACATAGAGCATACGTAGAAGAAAAGCAGAGAAGAAGAAAACGAATAAGAGAATACATAGACTAAGGTTAAAAAAGAAAGCTACTATAATAGAGACAATGTACAGACACACAAGTATAAGTATCTCCGTACAAATAAGGAAAAGGAAAACTTACGATTTGATGAAGAGCGGCGAGGAACTGGAGAAATAAAAGAGAGAAGAAGAAGATGAAGAATACAAATGGGTTAGGAAATTTAATTTACGAAACTAAAAAGGTAAGAGAAGT
>JAULKM010084600.1:0-10553 GCA_032355605.1 Rubia tinctorum
CGTTGAAATTTTATGGGTAGAAGTACAAAACTTATCTCAACAAAACTCTGATGGTGCTCCACAAGTTCACAATACACTAAAAGTTAAACTGAATATTACAGCAATAATATCATCAAATTTATGCATGCATTAAAACACTAAAATTCACAACATCATGAAACTAGTCCCAAGGTTAAATTGGTGTAAAAACTCAGCCCATGCTTAAATTAAAGCAAACACAATATATTTTGAAGAAAAAAAACAGCCCATAAATAAAAAGTGGAACATAAGTCTGAATCGGTATTTTAAAAAAAAAGAAGTTTAGTTGCAGATGAGATGAGAAGAAGAAAGAAGTTATATGCCTCATATGTTGCCTTTGCCGCCGGTTTTTGAGAACTGGAGCAGGCTGTACAGGTTTGCCGACAAAGAGGAGACCAGGTTGCAGTGAAGATATGAAGAAAATAGAGCCGTTCTGTTTATTTTGAGTTGTTTTCTTTATTTTGCATAGTTTCCATAATTTATTCTAACCTTAAATACTATTCCCTTATGGCCCAAAGCATTTCAGCCCATATAAAAATAAAAGAAAACAAAAAAACAGCCCAGCTGCGCTTTTCGACTGAAAGCACGCTTTTTTCCACTAAAAGCGCTTCAACAAAAGCGCTAAAAAGCGCGCTTTTCATCTACACGAGCACTTCTTCACAAAAAGCGCTTTTTAGCGCTTAAAGCGCGCTTTTTAAAACCCAGGTTTGGACTGCCACTGGATCTTTCTTCCATGTTCCGAATGATGAGATAGGTCAAGGCCAAATATGCTCTTATTGTTCATTTTATACCCTTTACAATAAGTAGGCATAGTTTTAATTATCAAGATAGCATGCTTAACCTTATTGCTAATGTGATAGCATTCACAATAAGTTGGAAATTTTTTATTATAAATAGCATGCTTAACCATTGTGTACTAGTGATGTTCTGAATAAAACCTTTACACTGTGACATTGCTCACAGATGGAAGGGTTTGTTTAATAAGTCTGATTTCTTAGAGGGCAATTGCAAATAATTCTATAACTTGACAGCTCATATTCATTTCCTTCCCAATAAAGCAGGAAGTCCTTAAATCACTAATCAAAAGATAGAAGAATAAATGGAAAATGGAGATGAAGAGGTCAGGGGCGAAGAGCTGGCTACGAATATCTACATACAGAGAATATTTCTTACAGGTGATCATCAAATCAACTACTTTGAGTTCTCCATATCTTTTTTTTTTCCTTACAGGTGTCAGAATATTTTTCCACCAGAGTTTTCAGTTTGTGCTGTTTTTAGTTATGGTTTTTGTTTATTTGACCTAGTAAAAAATGGGAATCTTTTGAGTTCTTGAGCTTGTTTATTAAGCTACTTCAGATATCCTTTCTCCATATCAAAATCCTGAATTAGAGTTGTGTGCCTTTCCCTGTCATTGTATCTTGAATGTAAAAATTAGTTCTGGGAAGTTTAGTTTTACTTTTGCTTATTTCATTTCACTTGTTCATGAGTTTAAAGATACTATTTTGGAAGTAAAGGTAATGGGTAATAGGTGATGCACAGAAATTTCTGAATGTTCCCAATGCCTTAAGCACATCTTTTTCTTTTTCATACTTCTAGTGGGCAATTATAAAGAAATGCTAATAATTTGCTTCAGAGTTCATCTTCAGTGTACTTTTCAGATGAATGTATGTAGATAGAAAAGTTATACTATATGCAATGGATGTGTATCATGAATACAAATGTAAAACTTCGATCCGTTTCTTATGAAATGTTACTTGTCATAAGATATTAAGTCTATTGCAACTCATCTATAAATCCAAGAATTCATGTTATTCGAGTTGAGGTTAAGAAACACTCCTGTTTAAATATATGCCTCAGACGTATGCTCTTCACTCCTGTATATGAGGGTTGGCAGAGCTGAAAATCAGAAACAAACCGTGCTCTACTTTTTTGAATGCACGAGTTAAATGAAGGAAGTTTCTACTACAACAGGAAGAAAATTTGTAATTGAAATGGGATGTAAATACGTTGGTTTATCTGTTTATCAGGTTCTTATGCTGTCAATAGAATAGGAAAGAATGAATGAAGTCAGTGACTGGAAAAGTTTGATCATACTGAGTAATTGAATTGGGAATTTCACTTTGTTGTAATGTGTCGGCAACTACACTTTTTATCTTTCCTTTTTCTTTTTTAATGATTTTAAACTTGGTGGGGGCTATGCAGAGAGCTTATTCATATTTTCACCGGTGCTGAATTGACTATGTAATCCCACAATGCAGACATGAAGGACCTATGGTTACATTTATGACGAGGTATAATATAAGCTGATTTACTGTTTACAAACAAAATAGGTTTAAGGTCATTTCGAAGGGCTT
The DNA here is from genome assembly GCA_032355605.1 of Rubia tinctorum. NCBI lineage: Eukaryota > Viridiplantae > Streptophyta > Magnoliopsida > Gentianales > Rubiaceae > Rubia > Rubia tinctorum. The sequence continues at coordinate 2,373 of JAULKM010084600.1, forward strand.
ATACCTGAACTCAATGACACTTCCTTATGGTTCAATAATCTCATAATTCTTTAGTGAAGTTTTGACACATGCTTGGTTCATATTAATTCATGGGTTGTAGAAACTCCCAAGAAGTAAAAAGATGGGAAGTTGTATTGTTGAAAAAATGGTAAGAGCTCAAACTTCCTAGAAATTTATATTTCCCACAAAATGAGAAACCATCTACAGTCTCACATATGATAATATGATTTTGTTTTTAGGTTGTTTGGTGCACCACTGCAAATTTCTGTTGGTGGTTCTCAAATTATAGTTTCCTGAGATTGATTTAGCGGGATTTCGATTGCACGCGTACACATTATGCGGCATACTATTTGTGCTACTTAAATCTGAATATCCCTTGGAACTAATTTCTAAACTTAGGTAAGAATTTTAAGAAATATGCAGGAACACTTAGAAGTTAAAACTTAGTAGATGTATGATGAGATTTTTGAGTATTAATGTCAAGTAAGTGATGACTTCATGAAGGCATTTGAAAAGTTCAGAGTGCATGTATATACTTGCCTATAGTATAATCTAGATATGCCCGTTGGAAAGTCGGAATATATTTCTGATGTCAAAACATGATTCCAGAATTGCTGATTGTAATTTGATAGCATTATAATGGCTGAGAGCTCTTTCAAGCTTCAACGCCTTGGGACTTCCATCTCAGCCAGCTTTTCAAGGTTGGTTGTTGCCATTTCTGTATTCTCTCTCTCTCTCTCAACCCCGTCTTCTTTTTTTATGTTGCTCCTTACTTGAAGGTTTAGTTGTCTTATTGTTTTGCATTTCTCCCTCGGATTCATTACATTCAATAACTGCATTTGTTTCCTTAGACATGTTAATTTGAAACCCACACTAGTCAGAGGGACAGTTGGATATGTATATATGGGTATGCCAAGACATTCAGTGCCTTTCGAAGGGCTTATAGCATAGATATTTATGCTGTAACTAGCTCTAGTTTTCTGTTTTGTTAGTTCTGTTAGTTTTTGACCAGTTAGAGTTAGTTAACCAGTTAGAGTTAGTTAGACAGTTAGTAGCTGGTTAGTATTCTTGCTTTATATAAAGAGGTGTACATCTGTTAACTCGGTATTCTTTTCCCAGATTTAATATCAGAAAATTTTCCTCCGAAAACTGTTCAACCCCCTTCCGATTTCTGAACTTTTTCTTCCAAACCTAAGCTGATCTTCAGCTAATTTTCATGGTATCAGAGCAATCAGGCTCCTGATTACTATCTCTTTTCTAAGAATTTGCTTCTGAAGATCACGATGAGCACCTCCAATTCCGATAATGCCAATTCAGCAACAAAAATGAAGAAATCGAGCTATGTTGATGATAGAGACACATATCAGAGCCTTGCCTCTAGCAAGCCAAATATTGGGTGTTTCATACTTGGGATACGCCAGGGAAGCCGCACATCCAAGGCCACAATCATCTTTCCCTGATTGCATGCATGCGAACTATCATGTGACTGCTTCGATGCCCATGTACTCGACTCCGGGCATCGAGCAGGCCAGATCAGTCATGCCTTCGATAGGAATCACAAACTAGTCGAATCTAACAGGGCATAGTCATGGATTCCCAGATTACCATGGGTAGGGATCTATGCCCTTCGGATATCCTGGAAACGTCAGGGTTGAATTTTATTCAGGACTGGTCACCTCGCAACCCATGTATGTTCTCCAAAATGAAGACCCTCGTAGAGGACCAAACCAAGGCGGCAACCACATGCCTGGTGAGACTGACAGTGCTCTTGGAAGAGAGTTGGACAGGTTGATAGGTCTAGATGGTCAAACCACAGGCTCTCTGTTTGGCCCAATTGTAACAATGGTTCGTTGGCTAGGTGAAACGAAGCCACTGGAGGGGGTTCCCACATATGCAGGAGATACAAACCCTAAAAAATTCCTTCAATTCTTCCTCACTTTGATAAATTCTCGAGATTTCGATGAGAAGTTAACTTGTAAGATGGTGGACAAATACCTTCGTGGAAAGGCACATGAGTGGCATAACAAGTTGCCAAGGGGCTCGTTGCAGTCATACAGGGACTTCAGTGGGGCTCTGTTGAGTCAATATTTCCAGAAAAAGAAATTCACCAAGACATTGGCAGAGTTGTATCAGACGAAGCAGAGGCAAGGGGAGTCCACTGCAACTTTTTATCATAGATATGTCGATGAGAGTTTGGGGGTTATCGAAGGTACAGAGAATGTAATCATCCAAGGCTACCTACTGGGGATGGAGGACTTGGAGTTGTACAAGAAACTAACAACGGAGATCCCTAAGACACTTCAGCAGCTTCAAGAGGTCGTCGAGCAGCATTCAATGGTTGAGGAGGAAACTCGAAAAAAGAGAGAATGGATAATGGCCAAACATGTGAAACCAAGTGTTTCTCGAGGAAAAAGGCAAATGGAGAGACCAGGTTTCGAGAAGTATGCGCCCATGCAGCATTCCCCAACAGAAATTTGGAGCATCCTCAAGCGAATTTTCATATCACCCCCTCCGATGAATGATGATAATCGAGTACTTGCTAATAGGAGAGCCACCAACAAATACTGTGATCACCATAGAGACTACGACCATCACACGAATGAGTATACTCACCTAAGAATGAAGATCGACCGGTGAGAGAGAGAAGGTCTTCTAAAGGAGCCTTCCGTCTTCCTGCCTAAAATGATCCCTCGAGGCTGAGGAATGAGCAAGGAAATAGATGGCCTCCGAAGAAAATTTTCAATTCTGGGAACAGAGAAGATCGTAGTCATCAGGGTCAACGACAGGAGAGTCACAATGAACCACAGCGGAACCAGCCCACGAAAAATCAAAATAGAAGGAAATCCCAATGTACACTGCGTAATCAATGTCATTAGAGGATTCGTTAGGGACGGGTCTTCGAGCACGGTGATGAAGGCTGATTCTCGGCATATCCCAGCAGGAGAACCGAGGGGTAAACGGTTTTGACCCGATGAAACGATCACTTTTAGTTGTTCTAAACAGAGTCCCCCATGCAGATCCCATGGTGATTACTGCGATGATCGGAACTTTGTTGGTGAAAAGGGTGTTCATCGATAATGGAAGTGGAGTAGAGAATATGTTAGTGGATTGCTTCAATCAACTCAAAATTGGGTGTACCCACTTGAAGAAGTCGACGTCCCCGTTGTCAGGATTCATAGGGAAGATCGTATACCCGATAGGAGAAATCATTTTGCCAGTCAGGGTTGCAGATGTAGATAAGGGGGGGTCATTCTGCAGCGCAGCTTTGCAGTTATTGACGCTTTCTCTCCCTATAATATAATTTTGGCTAGGCCATGGATGTGCCTGGACAGGGAAGTGTGGTCACCATAACACTTAATGATGTTCCCGACGAGCAACGGGGTAGCATCGATTTGTAATTATGAGGCAGTGAAGGGAGCAAGAAGTACGAAGGGTGTAGCCTTAGTGCATGGAGAGGTTGGACCACCCAATACTCAACCAATTCATATTCAAAACCTCGAAACAGTGCCCGTCGGGAAAATGATGCCAGAAGAGGTGAGAGAAAGGTTGAAGGCACTATTTGATCGATATTGTGATGTTTTTTCCTTGGACACTTCAGACTTGACAGGAGTGTAGGCGCAGTTGGTTGTGCATAAGCTAAACATTGATCCCTCGATCAAGCCAATTAAGCAGAAGGGGAGGGTGTTCACTCCTGAGAGGGCCGAGGCGATAAAGTTGGAGGTCGAAAAGCTTCTTGAGGCAGAGGTTAACAAAAAAGTGTTCTACCCGGAATGGTTAGCTAATTTAGTCATGGTTCCAAAACATGATGGATCATGGCGCATGTGTATTGATCTCACGAATCTGAATAAGTGGTTCCCTAAGGATAGTTATATGTTGCTATCGATGAATCAGCTAGTCGAAGCGATAACCGGATATAGAATCTTGGCCTTTTTTGATGCTTACAAGGGTTATCACCATATATTGATGGCAGAAGAGAATAAAGAGAAAACCTCATTTATAACGAAAATGGGCACTTTTTACTATAGGAAGATGTCGTTCGGGTTGAAAAATACTGGTGCTACTTATCAATGATTGGTTGATAAGCTTTTCAAAAGGTAGATTGGGAAGAGTTTGGACATCTATGTGGATGACATGGTGGTAAAAAGTATGACATATGAGCAATTCTTACAAGTCCTGGAGGAGATGTTTGATGAGTTACGAGGGGCAAACTTGAAGTTAAACCCATCGAAGTGTGTTATTGGAGTTGGCGCTGGGAAATTTTTGGGATTCATGGTTTCAGAGAGAGGATTCAATGTTAACCCCGAAAAGGTGGAAGCGCTGATAAGAATGAAGAGTCCATGGACTATAAAAAAAGTTCAGAGGCTGACAGGGTGTTTGGCGGCTTTGAGCCGCTTCTTATCAAAGGGAGCAGAGAAACATCTACCTTTTTTATGTACTTCGAAAGGCTAACAAGTTTGCGGGGATTGCAAGATAGAATTTGCGGCGTTGAAGGAGCACCTCAAAACTTTGCCAACGTTGATGAAGCCTTAAAAAGGGAAAGTTTTGTATCTATATATATCTGCCTCTGCCTTAGCTATCAGCCCTGTGTTAGTAAATGAGAAAGGAAAGTAGCAGCATCCCATATACTTCTTTAGATGAGCACTACAAGGCCCGGAGAAGAGATATACTGCTGTTGAAAGATTGATTCTGGCGCTAGTTCATGCAACTCGAAGGTTACAGACCCACTTTTAGGGGCATACTATAATCTTCCTTACCAACTACCCTATCAGGAAGATACTCTTAAAACCTTAATCTTCATAGGGGGTAATGAAACGGGCAGTAGAATTGGGGGAGCACGATATACAATTTCAGACAAGGACGGCAATTAAGGGCTAGGCCCTTGCTGACTTCATAGTAGAAACCACAGAGGTGATCGAAAAGAAGGTGGAGACTGCAGAAAGGGGAGTATGGAAGTTGTTTGTGGATGGATTATCGCATTCAGGAGGAAGTAGTACATGGGTGTTGCTCACTGACCCCGATGGCACCGATTATCCCTACGCTTTACACTTTAAGTTCAAAGCTATGAACAATGAAGCAGAGTATGAGGAACTGATCACTGGACTTTGGTTGGCAAAGGAAATGCAGGTGGATGATGTGGAAATATTCGGTGATTCGCAGATTATGTTCACCCAGGTGAATAGAGAATATGAAGCCAGAGAAGCAACCCTACAGCGCTACCTAGAGATTGTAAAACCTATGCTGAAATGCTTTCGATCTTATACCCTCACCTGGGTGCCAAGGGAGAAAAGTCGCAAAGGCGACGCTTTAAGTAAGTTGGCTTTCTCGGACCTGGGAGGATTGGAGCAGAAACGGGTTCTGTTTGAAACTTTGTATAATCGTAGCTTTGAAGAGCTCATAGTGATGGCGGTTTTCAAAAGAGAAACATAGATGGCCCTGATTGTCATATACTTACAGGATGGAACACTCCCTGAAGACCTTATTGAAGCCAGGAAGATCCGGCTTAAGGCACCAAAATATGTGATATATGATGGTGCCTTATATCGAAGGGAGCACTTACAGCCTTTGTTTCGATGTGTTACGCCCTACAATACGCATTATTTTATCCAAGAAGCTCATGAAGTGTTCTCGGTATTCACCACACCAGGGAGCTCACTCTGTTGCTAAGAGGATGCTTCGAGCAGGATATTACTGGCCAACAATGTTGGACAATGCTAACCGGTATATTCAAGCTTGTCACCAATGTCAAAAACACGCTCCTATGAAACATGCCTCTTAGACGGAGATGATCAACATACAAAAAGTGGGGGATCGATCTGATAGGGCCTTTTCCAGAGGCCCCAGAAAAGCTCTAATATTTGATAGTGGTTGTGGACTACTTTGCCAAATGGGTCGAAGCAGAGCCGCTTGCGAACATTGAGGGGAAATATATCATCTCATTCTGTAGAAGGAACATCGTCCGTCGCTTTGTCATACGAAGACGTTCATAACAGATAATGGAACGCGGTTCGCAAATGATCCTTTCAAAAGTCCAGTTGAAAGTGACATCCGTCTATCACCCCCAGGAAAACACACAGGTCAAAGTTACCAACTGTACCTTGGTGAATAGAATCAGGAGGAGATTAGAAGGGGCAGCGGGAAATTTGGCTCATGAGTTTCCCAGTGTTCTATGGTCTTATCGAATAGTAGAATCCTCCACCACGGGGGACACGCCCTATGGTCTAATCTACGGTTTAGAAGCTGTAATTACCGTGAAGATTGGTGTGTTAAGTCCTAGGATGTTGGTGGCTAGTGACGATGCTAACGAGGATGATTGTTGCCTTGACCTTAATCTGATTGAGGAGAGGTGAAATCAAGCATCGATCTGGGAGGCTAAGGTGAAGGAAAAGGTTGAACGTTACCATGATTGAAGGGTAAAAAGAGCGCAGTTCACAGTGGGAGACCTGATAATGCGAGACAATGAGAAAAGCCTCTAGGAGCCCGAGGGGAAGTTGGCCCCAAACTGGGAAGGCCATATCGGGTCATCGAAGTTCACCCTGGAGGAAGTTGCATGTTGGGCACAATGGATGGAGAATGCATACCAAGGAGGTGAAAGATAGTTAGCCTTCGAAAGTATCATCAGCTCTGAAAACACAGATATGGATCCTAATCCATGTAATCAATCCCAGACTTGTATGCCATGCGCTAAAACTGGTTGGTTAAATGAAATTTTGATACTATTTCCCTATGAACATCTTCAATGCTATCAACCTTCGCTCTTAAAGCGACATTCGCTCTTAAGCGACATTCCCTTTTCAGCTATCAACATTCGCTCTTAAGTGATCTATACATTCGTTCTTAAGCGATCAACATTTTCTCTTAAGCAACATTTGCTAATAAGTAATCGATACATTCGCTCTTAAGCTGAATTCGCTCTTAAGACGAATTCGCTCTTAAGACGAATTCGCTCTTAAGCGATCAACATTTGCTCTTAAGCGATCGATACATTCGCTCTTACAAGATCGATACATTTGCTCTCAAGCGACCATCACGCACCCAATTGTTATAATAGCCTTATGATTGATTGGAGCACAGGAGTTATGAAATTAAAACAAGCCAAATTTATTTGAAATTCGAGAAATTTGAAAACATACATAATGCATAGTTTTATCTGGAATTACGAAATAGAAAATCGTTTACATCAACTTAATTAAACCATTGTACATCTTCGGGCTTCAATCCAGTAGAAATCATGAATAAGCGATCGATCTTGCCTTCTGAACCCTCGGGGGTTTTAGTGGTGTGCTACATTTGGTGAGGAATTAAGCCTTTAGAAGGTGATTGAGATCTCTTAGAATCACAATTAAGCACTAGCATCTCACCTTCATTATCACAACTAGGGACCACCGTCGAAGGCTCGTTCACAGCCTCAGCTGGGGAAGTCTTTTTCCTAGGCCTAACATTTTGTGGTTTATTCCAAGAGGGAGGTTTCTTCTTACTCCCCTTCCAAGAAAGAATTTTCCTTTTTGAAGGGCCTGCATTCAATGAATTTGCATTAGTCTTCGGCTGAATGTGTTCCAACCACTCATGAACAACGTCGAATATCGCATATTTGGTAGGATCCCCATCCAAGCCTTTATTCATCATATCGTGTTCAACGACATACAAGAATTTGGGCATGTCATTGATAAGGCCCATATCAATGACTCCATGATACAATCTGTACACTCGAAGGCTATCAGAGAAGGCTCCAATAGTAACGGTTTGTTCTGATACTTGGCACAAGAACCAGGAATTCTGGATAGCAAGCTTCCTGCAAACTCAAACCTTATCATCGAAGACCTTCTGTGACTGTGACATCTATTCTCCAAGACGCTTGTTCCGCTAAACCACTTTGCCGACTTAGGATTTACGCCTCTTAATCTCATCCAGGTAGTACTTAATTTCTCTCTCCTGGCTCAAAGTGCGATACATTCTAGCATCAACGAGGCAGTGATACAATGAAGGATACTTGGCCATCATTTCTCGCAAAGCCTTCTGGTGATCGATTTCAGTAGTATTACACACTTTTTCCACCATGGAAAGGGCCATGGCCGTTCGACCAGTCTTCGGGTCTTTCCGCGCTTCATCAAGAAATTTTTTGATAGAAGGATGGCTACCATCATGCCACGAGGACAGCTCCTCATAAACTTTAGATAAGTCTTG
>JAULKM010084610.1:0-11470 GCA_032355605.1 Rubia tinctorum
TAAAAAACATGATATGAAAAGAATGAGAGGTAAACAAAATGATAGGCAATCACAACTTCCCAATGCATTGTTCCCACCTCAATATCCTCAAATCTACCCCATTATGTAACTCAAATTAATCCACTACAAATCCACACTAAATAAGTATCAATCAATATCCACAAAAAGAAACAACTAGTGTGCAGTCCTAGGTTGTGCATTTGGTGGTGACTTAGGTGGTGGAGTGTAGTGGTGTCTAATGGTTTGGGGTAAGAATGGGGGGATAAAAGTGAGAATTATTTTTAAATTTTTTAACAAAGAAAAACTAACTAAACTATTTTTTGAAAGCTTGGGTTGCCTCCAGAGAAGCTCCATACATTTAAGATCGTCGGCACGACCCTAATGTTATCCATATGGTGCGGGTTTGTACCCCATCACCATAGGAAACCAAAAATAAAGAGGCGGGGGTAACAAACTTCTAAGAGGAAGATGTAGTAGAAGAGGAGTCAACCCTAAAGGAAATAGGTGGTTTGGAAGCTTAGCATATTCAATTGGCTTCTCTATGGTTTCCTCTAAGGGTTATGAAAATGTAGGAGTTGGTTCTATAAGTGGAGGTAGGGGTGAATATAGGTAATATGGTGAATTAATTATAATCACCCCTTCCTCGACTTTTTTACTCTCAACAAACCACTCCCCATCCCCTTTGGAATCATCTACCAAAATCTCAAGTTCAACTAGGGATGGTTCATTTTCAAAATATTGAGTTTCTAGTTGGCTCACCATTTCAATCAAATCACTCACTTGCCCTTCAACTTTCTCAATGCCTGAGAAGAGTTGAGTTCCCAAATCCCTAATGTTTCTATGCAATTGTGATTGGAGTAACTCATTACTCCTGGTCACATTAGCTATAGCTAGCAAGATTTCTCTATACTTCGATTTGAGAACTAATCCTAGGGATTGGGTTTGAGGCATTGTATAGGTTGGTGAAGGCCAACTACCTAACCCAAAGTGTTGGTTTCCCAATGAAAATATCAACCATGAATTCGGGTCACCGCTCAACCACGAACTGGGAGAGTCATGGTATGGGTACCAATCTTGATCCCACCGGCCTTGGGAACCAACAACTCCTACTTGTCTCTCATTTTTGCTTAATAAAGAGCAAGAATCCGTAGGGTGGTCGCAATGACATATCCTACAAAATTTCACTCATTGAGCCTCTCTTCTTCGTATATTCGATAATAAAAACAAAAGCAAAGAAAATACACAAAGTTCAGAATCATAGTGCAAGGGTCTTCGGTTTGCACCAAAAACTTAAGCAATACATATTTTAGAAAACAACAAACAAAAGAGCAACACTAACTGCTCAAATAACAAGCTATGCAAGATAACAATTAAACCTTTAGACCAGCATCCCCGGAAGCGGTGCCAAAATTTGACCCACCTCTTCTCGGGGTCGCTAATAAAACACCTTTTCACGAGAGATGTACTAACCCGAGGAGAGGACTCATGAGAGGATTAAATATATATATATATATATATTTATATAGTTGCTCCCATTCCTACTACTATATTACTTATGGGGTAGATAGTAGTAAGACCGGGAGTCGTCCACAGAGATGATAGTATCTAAAAGTTAACTGCATCTACGACTGCTACTCAACGGAGTGAGAGATTGAAAGTAAAGAAAGCCTGCAGTGGTCAAGAGATCAAATCTTCGAAGAGGATAGTTGTCCCATATAACCTCGGAGGAAATGGAGGGGATATCAGGGGAAGCTCCGATAGTTCCAAATCTCCAGTTTCCCGCCGCATAGAAACTGCCTGCCTAAACACCACCAGGAGGATTAGGAGATGTGGAAGTCACAATCAAACCAGTTGTGGGAGTTGACACTACGATGCCATTGTTTGGGTTGCAAGGGGTCGACGACCGCATCGCGGAAGGATCAGGAGATTCACATATCGAAGGATATGAGTGCAGGGTCTGGGGGAGTTGGAATGTACAAGATGCATCCATGAGCTTACCATCGAATTGTGACCAGATCATACAAATGTTGATAGCAACAGGGTACCAGGTTGTTCCCCCTTCGATGGTTCACGGTCCTTTGATGGTCCACGGTCCTTCGATGATGGCAGTGCCCTCAATAACCCTTGGTTTGTCGAGCTCATTGGAGGCACAATTCAAAGCTCTACCATTGGGAAGTCAAATGTTTAATGTCCCCTACATTGGACATGCTAGAGAAACTGCGATACCCATGCCAAAACCCTCTTTCCCAGAATATATGCAGATTAACTATCATATGACCACTCTAATGCCATCTTATTCGCTCCCAGATACGGAACAGAACAGAGGTGTTGCGTATCCGGAAGATATAAGAGCCAGATTCCAGTTGGGACCGCCTACTTTGCAACATGGATATGCCTTCCCGGATGAACACCATCGAATTCCGAATCAGTATGGGAGTTATATGCACCCTGAAACAGAAAGTCCCCTAGGGAGGGACCTGGATAGGTTGATAGGACCAACCAAAAAAATAGCGGGATCTCCTTTTGGTTCAGTCATAATGTTGTTTCAATGGCCCGGAGAAGTGAAACCACTAAAGGGACTCCCTACCTATGCAGGAGACTCAGATCCCCGAGAATTCATCCAAAATTTCCTCAGTTTAATGAACTCTCGAGACTTTGATGAAAGGTTGACATGTAAACTGGTGGGCAGCTACCTTCGAGGGAAAGCACATGAGTGGTTTAGTAAGTTTCCAAAAGGTTTTTTGCATTCGTATCGAGATTTTAGTGGAGCGTTACTAAGCCAGTATTGTCAAAAGAAGAAATTCACTAAAACACTGGCGGACCTGTACCAATGAAATAGAATCAGGGGGAGTCTATTGTGGCTTTTTATCATAGATATATTGATGATAGCTTAGGGGTGGTCAAAGGAATCTGTTGGGGATGGAAGATTTTGAGCTTTACAAAAAGCTGGCGGCGAAAACCCCTAAAATGCTTCAACAGTTGAATGAGGTTGTAGAGAAGCACTTGAAGGTAGAGGAACCTACACGGTAAGAGGCATATGGACATGTCAGGTTTCAAGAGTTACATGCCTATGCGACGCACCCCAGCAGAATTATGGATTATTCACAAGGGGCTTTTCAAGCAGCCGTCCCCAATGAATAAAACGAATAGAGCCTTCTCTTCTAGAAGGTCTACCAACAAGTTTTGTGACCACCACAAGGATTATGGGCACTACACGAATGAGTGTACCCACCTTAGAATGGAGATTGATTGTTGCGAAAGAGAGGGTCTTTTGAAGGAATCATATCACCTACCGTTTTGGGAGGATCCTTCGAAGACAAGGGAGGATAGAAGAAGAAGATTACCACCAAGGAGGAACTTTAATACTGGAGGACGAGGAGCTGGGGGTCCAATAGATCAATGACAGGAGCACCGCGAGGAACCACAGCTTAATCTCCCAGCAGAACGTCAAAATAGGAATAGTGGAAACCCAGCGGTGCATAGGGTGATCAATGTTATCAATGGGATTGTCAGAGAGAGGTCATCGAATGTAATGATGAAGGCTTAGTCTCAGCATGTGCCGATAGGGGAACTGGTTGGTAAGAGGTTTTGACATGATGAAACGATCACGTTCTCGGAGGCAGACGCGGTCCCAAATCAATCTCCCTATGGAGATCCCATGGTTATTTCAGCGATAATTGGAACTTCCTTGGTGAAGAGGGTATTTGTTGATGACGGAAGAAGGGCTGAAATAATGTTTATAAGATGATTCGATCAGCTGGGGATAGGATATTACTGGCCAATGATGTTTGATGATGCTAACCATTATATTCGAGCTTGCAGCCAATGCCAAAAGCATGCACCTATGATCCATACTCCGCATGCGGAGATGGCCAGCATACACAGCTTTTGGTCTTTCGACAAATGGGGTATCGATTTGGTTTGACCTTTCCCCAAAGCTCCGGGAAGGTTCGAATATCTCATTGTGGTGATTGATTATTTTAGTAAATGGGTCGATGTTGAACCATTAACAAACATCCAAGGAAGGTCTATTGTCTCATTCTGTTGGAAGAACATTATTTGTCGCTTCGGTATTCCCAAGGCATTCATTACTAATAATAGAACTCAATTCGCGAATAACCCATTTAAGAGCTAGTGTGAGAAGTTTAAAATTCAGTTGAAAGTGACGTCGGTATACCACCCGCAGGCCAATGGTCAAGTTTAGGTTGCTAATCGTACCTTAGTTAAGGGAATTAAAGCAAGGCTGGAGGGATCTGCGGGTAATTGGATTGAAGAGTTGCTAGTGTGTTGTGGGCATACCGAACGACTAAATCCTCTACCACGAGGGACACGCCTTATGGCTTGGTCTTTTGGCTCAAAGGCAGTAATACCGACAGAAATTGGTGTTCCAAGCCTGAGGATGCTAGCAGCAAAAGAAAGCAATGATGTCAACTTTTAGACCTTGATCTGGTGGAGGAAAGGAGGGTCCCAGCTTCAATTAGAGAGGCTAAGGTCAAGGAGAAGGTCAACTAATACTATGATCGAAGGGTGAAAAAAGTCCAATTTACCATCAGAGACCTCATATTGCGGAAAAATGAGAAGAACCGCCAAAAACCAGAAGGCAAACTAGCCCCGAACTGGGAAGGACCATATCAGATTCTCGAAGCTCACCCAGGAGGAAGCTATACACTAGAAACAAGAGATGGAGACAATATAACGAGAAGGTGAAACATAACCAACCTTCAGATATACCACCAGCTGTGAGGGAGACTTGTGCTAAATGGAAGGGATGTATGGTTGAATAGCTATGGAAAAATGTAGTTCCCAAATTTGCATGCCCCGTGCAGCAATTGGGTGACTGAATGAAATTTTTATACTCATGATCTCTTAACACACGTAACATTCGCTCTTAAGAGAACAAACATTCGCTCTTAATCAAACGAACATTCGCTCTTAAGCGATCGAACATGCGCTCTAAAGCGATCGAACATTCGCTCTTAAGCAAACGAACATTCTCTCTTAAGCAAACGAACATTCCCTCTTAAGTAATCAAACATTCACTCTTAACCGATCAAACATTCGCACTTAAGCGAACGAACATTCGTTCTTAAGAGATCAAACATTGCTCTTAAGTGGTAGAACATTCGCTCTTAAGCGAACAAACATCCGCTTTAAAGCGAACTTCGTTCTTAAGTGAACGGACATTCACTCTAAAGCAAATGAACTTCACTCTTAAGCGAATGAACATTCGCTCTTAAGTGAACAAACATTCACTTTTAAGAGAACGAACATTTGCTCTTAAGCAAACAAACATTCGCTCTTAAGCGAGCGAACATTCGCTCTAAAGTGAACAAACATTCTCTCTTAAGCGAACGAACTTCGCTTTTAAGCGACCGAATATTCGCTCTTAAGAGACCCACCATCCGCTCTTAAGCGATCACAGTTGTCAAAACAGCTTTTTCAAATGTTCTATTGGTTGGAGAACATTCTAAAAAAAAGGTGAATAAAAATAATTGAGCAATAATAGTAGTAATCATTTCTTTGTGTATGTGAAGAGAAATTTTTACAAAAATCAGCAATTATTCCTTATTAAAATCTACAAATAGTTGGATAACCAGCAATTTGCAAATTTAGCTAAACCATTCAACATTTTTGGGTTTTAAACCAGTATAAAGAGTAAATAACTGATTAATCCCGCCCTCTAAAGCTTGGGGGACAGGACGGGCACGTTGCCTTCACCGGGATGCTAAGTCTTCAGACGGTGATATAGTCTCATCATCATCATAAATATGTATTGGCTGGTCACCATCATTGGCATAAGCTACTGTGGGAATCTCATGGATACCTTCATCGACATAAACTGAGGTTAGATTCTCTCCCTCCAGATTAGCTCGAATGTTTCTACTTGAAGGTTGGACCATTCGAGGACCACCAGGATGAGATTCATCCAACTTAATCTTAGGATGAGGCTTTTTTCTGGAATGGGCCTTCCTCTTCCAATATCGTATGGAACGTCTCTTTTTAGGAAGAATCACCTGGGAAAGATTTTCGATGAATTCCCCTTTGAAGAACTATCTTGGGACCAAAGACGCTCTAGCCACTCATGAATAGCATCATACACGGCATGTTTAATAGGCTCCCATTCTAAACCTTTATTCAACATGTCTTTTCAGCATTATACAAAAACTTGGGCATATCATCGATGAGACTCATATCAAATACACCATGAGAGAGCTTGTATGCTCGCAGACTGTCAGAAAGGGCTTCGATGGTAGCCAATTATTCTGACACTTGACACAGAAGCTGGGAGTTTTCAACCACAACTTCCTGATAGAGTTGGGTATCGCTATCAATAAACTTTTGTAAGTGGGAGACTTCTTCGCTAAGGCATTTGTAACTCTCCATAACCTCAGCAACCTGGGATTCAAGTCTTCTAATCTTATCTTGATAGTATGTGATATCTCTCCTTAAGCTCAAAGTGCGATATAACCTAGCATCGGTGAGACAACTATATAAGCTGGAATATCTGCTCATTATTTTTCGTAAAGCGTTTTGATGGTCAATCTCAGTACTACTACAGGCCTCGTCCATTACGGTAAGGGAAATAGTAGTTCGACCAGTCCTTGAATGTCTCTGTGCCTCGTTAATAAGATCCTTGATCGAGGGATTACTTCTATCATGCCACGAAGATAGCTCTTTGTTTGCCTTGGAAATATCATTAGTTATTCGAGTTAGTTGGGTAAGGGTTTCAAAAACTCTGTCTTAACCTTAGATAGCTCTTAAATGGACCTATCCAACTTATCCCGAACCCTAGATAACTCTTGAGTGTACCTCTCCAGCTCGTCTCTCGAAAGCAAATTCCATAAAGAATAAAAGAGACAAGTCAAATACTTAAATTTGAAAAGGGGAAAGAAATCTATCAAAATATCAAATATATATATATATATATATATATATATATATTTAAGGTGTTCATGGGTGATTACAAAATAATAAAGGAACTCATACATATCTTTCCTCAAATCCAATGCTAGGATTGTGTTCCTCATAAGCCACCGCAGCCTCGGCCTCTCTGACAGCTTGGGCACTTTTGACCCGGCCCTCCCTCTCTGTGGAAGAACCAGCCTGGGCAGCCCCTCTTGCCTTTGATGTCACATCCGAAACATTGATCTTTTGAAGATCTTCCGACGTATGAAATCTTTTCACCCTCTTCATGCGGCTGAGCAGTTCAGGTTAGAAGTCGCCTGGGGTGGTAACCTCCGTCCACCTAGAACAGATCCTCTCCTTTCCATCCTCGATAGCATACCCTTTGAGAGCCTCAGCTTGCTCAACAGATATATGCTCAGATACCCAGTTGGTGACTTCTGAGCGTCCTCATTGCTTCGAAGTCTTCAGGAGGTCTAGGAGGAAATCATACATATCCTGAGAATCCATCAGTTTATTGGTATAGCATTCCAACAAGGCTTGTTGAGCATCAATAGAAAACTTCTTCGAAAGACTCTTCTCCCTATCCTTTGACCTCTCCAGGCACTCTTCTAGATCATCGATCTCCTCCTACATCTTCGATCTCTCATCCTTACGAGCAACCTCGACCGCAGCCTTAATAGGGCCTCGCAGGAGGGGAAAGAATTGACTAGAGCCGAATGGAGGGATGACTGGGCAACCATCACCACCTAATCCAAGGAGAAGAAGGGGTTACCATAGATAGCCAAATTTAAAAAAATAAAAAGAAAGAAGAAGATAACATACTGAGAGATCACCACTTGGTTCCCCAAGGAATCCCAGGACAGGTCATCTTTTCCTACCGCATCACGTGGGGAAGTAGGGTTGGGGCCATTAGAGAGATCAAAATATTCAACCCCGGGCCTCTTCGAAGGACTCTCGAGCACAAGAGGCCTCTGGTGACCAGGGGTCAAAGAAGGCCGTCTCGCGTTCATCCTGGTTTGGGGAGCTGGGTCTTGCTCGAGCTCATTCAGGAAATCATCTACACCACCCACTGCATAAAAAACCTGTTACGTTGGGACAAAGGAGATAAATTTAAACTAAGAGTATTATCTTAAAAGACCTTCAGAGGCATCTGTAAGAATCTCCCCTTCAATAGGCACATCCTCAAAGTGGGGTCGAAGGGTGAGAAAACTCAGGGTGTAGTGGCCTATCACTACCTCTCTCTCTCTCCTATCACTTGGGAGAAAATATTCATTCGTATTAGTCCCGACAAGGCCTTGGAGGTCCGCAGAAGCATAACTATTATTGCAAACCCATTCAGGCCAAACAAAAGGTTTCACGCCTTTTGCTTCAGGGTGATACGACCTAATATCTAGAGGTTCCGATCCTCAAAGACGTTCTACGTCCTCACGCATACCCTCAAGAAATGTATACTTCCATTTCCACGTTTCAACTACGATATTAGGATTCCATCGAGGATTTCGATAGGTAGAACAGTCGAAAGTTAAGGCTTTATCTTGCCACCCCGCATTATTGGATAAAGGAAATATAAACCTATACCCCAATAGTCTGTTAGCGAGGGTGAAAGTTCCCCTAATGTCACAGTTATTGATCAAGAAATATATAGTTCTAAACAATTCATATCGAGGATCTACCCCCACCTCTTTGCATCAAACTAAAAAATCCATTATGATTACTACCACATTAGGATGCAATTGAGACAGGCTGACATCAAACTCTTCCATCAAGTTCGATAGAAGTGAAGGAAAGGGAAAATCTAGCCCTGACCTTATATGTCTGATATAGGTTATAGCCCTTCCATTGGGAAGACTTTCCAAAGACATCCCTGGTTTGATAACTCTCAACTTAGAATCTAGAGGAATAAGCTGATATGAGAGAATTTCATCGATGAGTTTTCGAATCTCTGCGGGGAAGGAGTACTGCTCAGGGTCCCCCGAAGCAAATGGGGATTTATTCTTAGAACGTTTCTCGGCCACAAATTTCCTCTTAGAGGAAGCATACGATATTAAGTTTGAGCCCCTTCAACCCTAGGACTACCTATTTGTTTAAAATTACCCCTAGACTGGCCAGAAAAACCCTCGTCGGCGTTATTATCTACCCTAGAAGGTTCAACTCTAACCAAATTAATTTCTACAGGAGAATTAAGGACATTTCTAGAGGAAGGAAGGGGCCGGTTTGGCTTTGAGTTTTCAGAACTAATTGGAAACTCAGTAAACCGGAAGAAAATACACCGAAAAAGCACCAATTAGCATTTTCTTAAAGATTATTACCTGGTAAGCTCGCTCCCTCACCAGAATCCCTCTCGGGGTTTACTGTAGAAAGATACGGAGGAGATAAAAAGGCATTATTACAATTTGAAGCGGGAGGAAAACCCATAGAAACTTACTTGTAAGAATTGTAGGAGGAGAGGAACTTGGGGGCTGAGGATTGAAGTTGAAGTTGAATGTGAAGGCTTGAGATAATACATGCAGAGGAAGAAGATGGATGAAAGGAAGAAGGAGGGATATTGAGGGATAATGAAGGCGAAAAAAGAAGGAAAATGAGTAATGATTGCCTCGGGAAAAGGGGGGACGAGATAAGAAAGTGGGTTCAACTTAAAGCACCTGCTTGCGCGCCAAAATTCCCGCCATTAACGTTTCCACGTGCGCCCGTAAAACTTCCAGAAACCAAAATATTTAAAGAAAACATAAGTACTCATCCACATAGGCTAAGCTTCGAAAGCTAAAAGGCTTGAGAATTTTTAACATCATCGAAGGCATCAACCGTAGGTTCTAGCCATCGTAAGAATACGTCTTCGATGACTCAGCCTAACCTTCGATGAGGCAAAATTCCAAATAATGGAAGATCACTTAACTTTTCCGGGGGCTTTTGATAGCATATTAGAATAAAGGTCAATATGAGCTAGACCCAAGGCTCAAAATTGGCCTCACGCCTATATTTTAGGGCCCAACAAAAGGCCCTTCTTAAAGAAGAAGGAAGCTAGGGCTCAAACCAAATATTAGGGTTCCGAGATAACTATAAATAGAAAGGTATGTCTTTTATTTCGGGGGGAGGTTTTCTTTAAGCCGAATCTAACTTAGACATCTGAGAATTCCCCCCCGAGGATTCTTCCGAGGTTTTGTCACTTTTGCAGGTCACAAATCAGTGAAGACGGATCGAGGCTGGATCGAAGCGGAGGTTTCCATTCCAACATCATTAGCTCAACCACAATGCCGCATCATATCATTAGCTCAAAATATCAAGAATGCTGCATCATATTTACGGATTAAAATATGAGATATCTTATATTTCGATTGTTCAGAATACCAAAATATCACTTGCAACATCATATTAAAACATAAAAAAAGAATGATGTATCATATTTGACAGATTAGCCACAAAGAATAGCAGACATCTAATAGTTTGAACTTGTAGTTAACTAATCTGCAAGGGTTATGTTGAGGGAATATCAGCTTTGCATTACAAAATGCAAAACCGTGGGGGATTCTGGTCAACCCAGTACCTTATAAAGAAGATCACAGACATAACGCCAAGCTTGTCGAAGGAAAAAAAAGAGTTGATTGATACATGATGTTGAAAGATACAACAATCACTACATGCAAATGATCTAGCTGACTAAAATGGTCCTAACTATGAAACAGTTACAACAAGGGGGGCTAATGGGATGGTTCAATCAGCGCCTAGTAGCTTTTTTGGGGGGTTCAATTAGCGCATCGAGGTTGGAAATGACCGCAGCACGACGAGGCCAGTGGCAGCTATTATGACATGACTGTTGTAATTGACCTGCCTGTCTATTACAACACTGAATCCCATCACAGATCCGCGCACACTCCCACTCTCCTCACTGGCATCGGCGTCGCCATTTTTACGATCGTCAATGGAGAAATATTTGCGGTTTAGATCTTCACGGCGGCGGCTAGGGTTATGTTGAGGGACGACACCAGTAAGCGGTGAATGTGGAGGTGATAGAGGCGAGGGTGCATGATGGAGATGCCAGGCTGGTGTGTCCATTTTATATAGTTATTTTAGGATCTTTTGTACTCATTTTAGTAGCTTTTTATGCTTTAGATACTCTATTTTCCCTTGAAATTCTATTAGTAGAGTTAGTAGCGATTCTATCATTTTTGTCACTTGTAATAAGGATTCCGTGAGACGAGGTAATTGTTGAAGATTTGAAGACCTTGAAAACTCCATTTTGAAGACCATAAAGACTTTTGAAGGCCCGAAGAAAGGAAGATGAGACAACATGAAGACCAAAGATAAGAAGTCACTTGAGGGCATATTACTCTAGCAGTCGTGAGTCGCGATGGATGTGTCGCGAGTCGCAACGGCCATTTGTCCAGACTTACTTTTTGGGATTTTTGTACTATAAATACTCATCACTTTTCTCTTTCTTCTCCAGCTTCTTCTCCCCCGATTTCAGAGCGAAAAACCCTAGTTTTCTTCCATTTTCTACCTTAGTTCCTTCTTGAATTCATGTTTGATTTCCTTTTGTTAATTAGTATGAACTCTAGTAGCTAAACAT
>JAULKM010084621.1:0-11469 GCA_032355605.1 Rubia tinctorum
AAAACACAGCCCCAATCACACAATCTCACTTATGCGGACCTGGATCAAAGGATCAAGGGACTTTTGCACCTAGATAGACTAAATGTGCCTAACTTAAGATTGCCTAGAATAGATGCTGCTGATGGAGGTTTGCTTGCAGATTGAAATGCGGTCTTGAATGCACGGCTCAAGGAGAACCTTTCTTTGGTGCAATGTCACAAAGGAAGCAACATACAACAAATGTGAAGGCACGGCTCAAATCTGAGGCACGGCTCAGAAATTCCAAAAATATGAGGCACGGCTCAAATCTGGAAACCATGGTCGAAGTTATGGTTTTCAGTCATTTCACGCCCCAGAAGCATTTCGTTTCCTTTTGTAAAGGGCAAACATTGTGCCACTCCAATGCTGTGATCATACACTGTCACTTTTTGATGTAACGATTCAGTTACATATGGTTTGGAGAGCCAAATAAATACCTCCCCCATTAATATGGGTTCATTTCAAAAAAAAAAGTACATGTTGTAAAATAAAATTTTAATATTACACCTAAAGCCTTTTACCCTTTTATAATTGTAATTCAACCTCGTCTTTCCATATGGCTATGAAAAGATGATATTTCCCAAAACTTTGTCATAAATAAAAATAACTAATAAATATTAATTTTAGGTTATAAAAATAATTATAAATTAATAATTTACAATGTTCTTTCATTTAATACATACATTTAAAATATATTGTTAAAATAATTTCATCTTATTATGCTATTTATTACACATTTTAAATTTATGTTTTATTGTAATCTTTAATAACATAATAATAAATAATAATGTATTTTTTTTATAATTGTAATGTTATTGTGAATTTAATATGATCAAGTAAAAAATTTAATACATTAAAATTTATATACACACTATACAATCATATTCACGTCTTGTTCGGTTGGGTTGAAATTAATTTGAATCTCTTCAAATTCGAGTTAACATCAATTCGGTTTCTTTCGAATCGGGTAGTAGTGGGTATGATCAGGTATCTTTCAGGTACGGGTCATTTTTGGGTTCGGATTCAGATTCGGTTCGAGTGCAGGTCCTTTTTGGGTTCAGGTTTAGGTTAGGTTCGGTTCGAGTGCGGATCCTTTTCGAGTTCAGGTCCCATCAGGTTTGGCAATTTTAGTTCGAATTTGGCTCGATCGGATGATTTTGGTTTCAGGTTATTGACCGGGTCCAACTATTCGGTTGTCAGTTCAATTTCAATTCGGTTATTTAATTTTGGGTTTTTGGGTTCGTTTACATTTGAAGAGCCGCTAGGGTTATGGATTGGTGGCGCTCGAAATGATAAAGGAATTATTAGAATGAGATGTTCTACTGGCAATGGTGGGAGAATGACCGAGGAAGAGGTTAGGCCATCATTTGTTCCGATAGATGTCAATCAAATAGAATGGTGTGATCTTTTCCTCAAGGCTCAAAAAAAACAAGAATGGTCAGTATGAGAAGGATCCGACGATTCAACTTGAAAAAAGAGTGGTATGACTATTATTAGTTTCTTCAAAAAAATATTCTATGCAACTTTTGATGCTTGTTCTCACATTTAGAGTTTTTTATTCATGATATATTTCTTTTATTTTCGTAGGAAAAATTAAAACAAGATCAAAATGAATGTCATTTCATTCCAACTGGTAAGCACGACATCTTGTGTGAGGCACCCAAAAATCCGCCCACCCCGGACACACAAGAGGGGTTAGTGCATTTTTGACACACAGATAAGATTTAGGAATTGTAAATTATTATGATATGGATAATCTATATAGACTCTACGCGTTGCAAAATGAGGACATTCTCTAGGACAATCAATTAGAGCAGTAAGAAATTTTGATTCGCATGTTAGTGAAGCACACCAGTCTTCCTAAACCCGACAATCCAAATGAACTAATTAGAAATTTAGAGCCTCCACAATATGAATCTCACCACTTTCTGGGTGATATTGAGGTCTACTAGGGTTTAACTTTTAGCCTAGTTTAGTTTTATTCTCTTAATTTCCCAAAAGAAGGTAGAGAGAGAAATGGAATAACCCTTATCTCTTAATTTTATTTTGTCCTTGTGTTTGCCCAAGTACATCGAATCCAATGAAATATTTGGGTTCAATACTTAAGGAGTAGTGATTTAGCTTAGGGATTAATCTTTGTATTCATTACTTGGTAGTTATTCTGCGATATTTTAAGATCATCCTATCTTTTTATGCTTATGATTATTATGTTGACTTGTGCTTTACATTATTGTTAATTGCATGATTGATACACTATGTTGGCATACACCTTAGTCTACTTTAATTTTAGAACATTTATTGGTATACCTTGGGGAGTAAAACCTAGATGTAATAGGGGAAGCGAGGGGTCATTGACTGTATGAGTGTATGCATATGGGTCGTGAGTCACCGTTCCAATGATAATACACTAGTTAGCTGGACTGGAACTCGAAAGGTTACAGATAAAGATAGCTTAGCTGCAACTAAGGTTGGCATAATTCGACCTGTGTCGTTGAAACCCTAGAGTCAAGCATAAAGTGTCAATCATTTTGCCTCTATAGGCCTAGGGAGAAATATTTATAGTGAAGTTCTCAAAACGTAATTCTTCACGGGGAATGAATAGAACTACACAATGGTGAGGCCGTTATTGCACTTCTCCAATTACAGAGGCGGTATTGGTGGAAGAAAACTAGAGCACCCTTATGTGACAAATAGGGGAAGTGTTGACAACCGATCACACTATATGAAATAAGCATTAAGATAGGTTTATATTCCTTGTACTTGATTGAATCTAGGATCGAAATTTACTACCAGTCATATAACAAAAATATTCCCAAGTTCCGGTTTTATATAGTTTACTCTCTCTAGTCTTTGCATGATTGTAGTTGTTAGATAAAACCCCCCAAGACCTTGTTTGGCAACATTAGTTATTCCCGACACATGATCGTTCCAACGACCGAATTGTAGTTATGTTTAGTTAACCTTTAAAGTCCTAGAATCTCTATGGACAACCCTGGAATTGCTGATATCTACCTTTATGGTAGCTTAGTAGTAAGAACAGGAGCAGCATATAAATATCTATCTCTAGTCCTAATACGCTGCACGGGTTAATCCTATCTCCCGTAAAAAGGTTTTGATGGTTTTAATGACTCCGCGAGGCGTAGATCAAATTTTGGCACCGTTGTAGGGATTCTAGTTTAAAGATTTAACTGGTAACTTGCATAGTTTGTTGGTAGAGCAGTTAGTATCTTTGTTTTGGTTTGCTGTTTTCTGGAATAGGTATTGCTTTAATTCTGGGTGTGAGACGAGAACCCTTGCACTACGATTCCGAATTTTGTATATATTTTTAAGATTTCTATTTTATTGAAAATAAATGTGGGAAAATAGTGCTCAAGTTGCGATATTTTACAGGGTATGTTATTAGTATCACCCAACAAAATCTTGCTCTTGGTTGTGTGATTAAAGGAGAGATAGAAATTGTTGTTTCACAAAGACAATGGAAGCTAGAATGATACCCATACCATGAATCCCTCAAATCAGTTTTGAGTTGTACCCCCAATTCAAGGAACCAATACTCGGATTTAATTCCCAAGTGCACATTTGATGAAATACTTGGAGCTTTGGCTAATTATGGTAGAACCAGTGAGTCAATCCAAGCCCAAGTATTTATTTGCCTTAAGATTTGGGGATTCAACTTTCTTTGGGAATTGATAGAGTTGGGGGGCAAGTAAGTGAATTGATAGGGAATGTGAGCCAACTAGTGGGAAGAAGGAAGATAATGGATGAAGAAGCTCCACCAACCCCTCCTATGGATCAGTCGAGAACTAGGCAAGGAGTTGAGCACCACAGGAAACATTTTGAACTCCTTGGACACTGTGAGGTTAGTCTCTCTACTTTTTATACTAGTTATATCATGCCTAAATGTGGATTTTTAAAAAATGACTATGTGCTTCGGGACATGAATCTAGGAAAAGATCGGTAGATCAAACTATTGGCCATCCCCATTCTCTTGTGCAAAATGACCTTCCCTCTAAATGCAAAATGACCTGCCTCTAAGCCTTTACCCAAAACTTGAAGTATGCTTTCTTAGACGAGGGAGAGACACTAACGGAAATTATTTCTAGTAGGCTCACTAGTGACCAAGAGGGTAGGTTAATTGAGGTGCTTAGGAAATTTAAGAGAGCCATAGGTTGAACCTTACCCGACATCAAACGTATAAGTACCTCAACTTGGATGCACCGTATATTATTGGAAGAGGGTACAATGCCCATAAGCCAACCTCAAAGGTGATTAAATCCGATGATGATGGAGGTAGTTAAAGGTGAAGTCCTTAAGCTACTTAATGCGAGGGTGATAAATCCTATCTCTGATAGCACTTTTGCCTACAGGCGCATGCCCTTTGGTCATTCCAATGACCCGAGTACCTTCCAAAGATGTATGGTTAGCATATTCTCAGAGTTTATTGAGCGGTTCATTGAAGTCTTCATGGATGATTTCACCATTCATGGAGACTCATTCGACTCTTGCCTACATCATCTAGCACTTGCTCTATAAATATGCATTGATACCAACCTTGTGTTGAACTCCGAGAAGTGCCACTTTATGGTAGATAAGGGCATTGTTCTAGGTCATTTAGTTTCGGCCCAAGTTCTAGAAGTAGACAAGGCTAAAATGGACATAATTGAATCCTTACCATACTCCACCAGTGTTGGAGATTTTTGGTCATTCTTGGGTTATGCAAGGTTCTACTAGCGTTTCATTAAGGATTTCTCTAAGATTTCCTCTCCCTTATGAAAATTGTTGCAAAAGGATTTTGAGTTCATTGTTAATGATGAGAGTAGGAAAGCCTTTGATACCTCTAAGTAAATGCATGTGACCGCTCCTATCATCCAAACCCCAAATTAGTACATCCTCTCTGAAATAATGTGTGATGCGAGTGATTATGCTATAGGAGCGGTATTAGGAAAATGGATAGGGAGGGTGCCACATGTCACTTATTATGCTTCCGTAACTCTTAATGATGCACAACACAATTACTCCACCACCGAGAAAGATTTATTGGCCGTAGCATTTTCCCTTGAGAAATTCAGGCAGTATTTTCTAGGAACTAAGGTTATTGTTTGCACTGATCATGTAGAAATTCTCCACTTGATGATTAAGAAGGAAGTGAAACCTAGGCTCATTATATGGATACTTCTTTTGAGTGAATTCGACCTTGAAGTGATAGATAAGAAAGGTAGTGAAAATGTGGTAGCCAAAAATTTAAGTAGATTGATATCCCTTAAGAGCCTAGATCCCACTAAGGGGAAGCTTAAGTTGGAGCTCATTCAGGAAGAATTTCCCGATGAATAATTGTTCGAGGTAATGATTATTCAACCTTGGTATGCCGATATTGTGAACTATCATACCACGGGAGAGTCCCCCCCCTTATATGATCAAACAAGAAAGGATAGGTTAACGAATGAGGCAAAAGAATATTCTTAGGATGATCCTTAATTGTGGAAGCATTGCACCGACCAAGAGATTAAGAGGTGTATTCCCCAAGATGAAATAGATCTACATATACTACTCCTACAATTTGATTAAGAAATTAAGACACGTATGTCTTTTTTTTACCAACACCCTAATGCCATATTGTATCCATAAAAAAAATATTTACCTCATAACAAGTATACCAAAAATTAGCCAACACAAAAATAAGATTGCATGTGAAACCCATATAATAATCCTCAGAGTACAATTTTTTCCTTTCTTTTGGAGGATGTTTCTTATCTCCTTCTTCAAGGTGGCGGATTTGAAATCCATAAAGTATTTTGCAAGAAATTTCCTCTTCAAATCAATCTAAGAATTGATACTCCGGGGGGAGGTAATGTTGTCAATCTCTTGCAGCATCCCTTAAAGAAAAGGGAATGCCATCAACTTATACAACTCTCCATCCACCCTACCAGGAATCATGCCACAATACACCATGTGAAAGTTGGAGAGATGCTTGTTTGGATCCTCCTATTGCCTACCCAGGAATGATAGTAGCAAGTGTATTAACTCGGACTTCAACTCAAAGTTCCTGTTAGGACCACTTATCAGATAAGTGATGCACATCCATTGTTGCTCAATGTTATGGGCCATAGTCTACCTCAAGGAACATTCATCCCTTGAATAGGAAAGGGTCGATGCTCTTCTTTGGTATTTTCTTCTTGATGCTCCATATGAATAGTACACTCCTAAAATGGAAGGTAGAAGGGTTATTATTCACACTTTCTAGGGAATGCCTTCTAGCTCTCTTAAAGTTTAAGTCAACTCGGGATCGTAGTGTAGGAGTTTTTGTGAACAGGCTTGAGTACGAACCATACACATAGAACTTGAACAATACGTCTCCAATCCAAAACAAAAACCAAATAAAAACCAATTAAAAGTCAACTACCAAATATTCATACAAATATACCCAAACACTTAAATATATGTATGTGCCTCTTCCCCTGCACCTGCACTAAAATTTAGGAGGTCAGCATCGTACCTCTAAAATGTATAATTTATAACTCTTAATACTTCCTAAGCTACAATTAAGTAGGTAGTGGTAAGAGGGGTCGTCCACGAAGAAGAGGTATTTTCCTAAGTGTTCATGCATATAGGATTACATACAAAAACACACACACATATTGATGGGGAGGGGGTTTTGTTTGGTTAACTATATTATGAAATTAAAGGGAAAAAACTAGCATATAAAATATGGTATGCTAATTATGCAAATAAACTAAGAAGATAAGATTGAATACAAAGTTACGAAACCTTGGGTGCAATTGATTTCCACATCCAAGACTCTTATCTATCACTGAATCCACAAGCTATTTAACTATTTTGATTACCTATTGTTGAGGTAAACCTCTCATTCTTCTCAAGTGTAGTTTACAAGAATGAATTCAAAATCTCTTTGTAAATCTCACTAATGACCGCTTTAGACGATCAACGGCTAACGAAATATCATTAATGACATTATGCACGATAAATCAACAAGTTTGATAACACTTACAAACATTTCACAAAATGTAAAAGCATTTAATCAATTTTTGCAATTACTATGGATAATCAAGAAAGTTCAACATTCAAGGTTCTCCCATATTTGCTACCTTAGGATAAACATAACAAAGAATTCAACATTATCACATTCATCTAGTTATTAAAACTTCATCAACCTAATTAGAAGTCCTAACTTCATATTCTTGGACCGCATGTCAAAAGAGAAGAAATATCATTTTCATTAACTCCTAACATGTTATCATACAAAAAAATCATATCATCACATAAATGAAGCCAATAACCACATTCAAAGCTTTGTAAATATACAATAGGCAGGAGCATTAAATACGCATAATATAATTCTCAATACATGGGCTTGGAAGCCATAATCAATTGTTCCCAAAAATAAGTGTAACTAACACAAATCATTCTTACATCAATAATAAAATTCATACCAAATGAAAAAAAATTAAAGGAAAGAGCAAACTGGTGTTCTAAGATGAAGATTTTCAGGCAAAGATGATAAGGTATGAAATGGGTGGTAAATTTCCATATATTGTACAAGAAAAAGGGGAAAAAGTGAATAAAATATCAAGTTTCAGGACTGGTTGTCACGACCAATGGTGGATCTCCACTGGTCGCGAAGAGGGTTTCGTGACATGTGGTGGAAATCCCACTGGTCGCGAAAGTGTGGAGCCAACTCCTCTTTGTTTTCCCCTTTTCACTTGTTTCGAGGCCTTCTTGTATTCAAGTCTTCAAATCTTCTAGCCTTCAATCTTCGATCCCTTTTATTGGTGCCTTCAATCATCATCTTCGGTCTTCTTACCTTGATGAACTAAATTCCCTAGAAAAGTAATAAGGACCTTCGATCTCCTAACTCTTCCAAGAGAATTTCAAGGGAAATCATATAATCTACCACAAAAATGCATCAAAGTGGGTCAAAAGTATCATGATAATACTATATGAAATGAACCTATCACTAGTCTATAACTTTTCTTTCAAGGAAAATGGTTTATATTTATGTTTTGAATATTTATTTCCAATGTACCATCACAAATATAGTTTCCATATAATGTGTCAATCAACAAATGTACAAAATTTTAATTGGGCCCAAACATATCTTTGAAACTTGTTTTGGGTTGACAAGTGAATGTCTGAATATGAAGTTCTCCAAATAGAAGTTCTACTTGACCACATCTAAAGAAGAGTGTATCACGTCAGGTTGATGCTTCTATATCACCCTTGCATTAGAGATGTTTTTGTGGGTTGAGAGTGTATCAATACGATGTGTCTATTGACCTACCAAACTAACTCACCACACCGATTTCTTATGAACTAAATGACTTACATATAAGATCGTGGGACGCCTCCACTTAGTACCAACTGATTTTAAGATGAAAACCCGGGATACCTTGAAATTTAACATGTTATTAGATCCCATGTTGGGTTATTGGACCGATGTATGGATCTCTTTTAATTTGACCTGATATGGGTCGTGGAGTGTTTTCATGTTGGCACGTGAGGGGCGTGTTTAAAGATATATGCTATATTGATTTTTAAGAACTAAATGACTTATATATAAGATATTGAGCTACCTCCACTTAGTACCAATTGCTTAGAATTTTGATGTGCTCTTAGACTTACCGGAAAATTTTCTGGGATTAATTTGTTTGAAAGTTCGGGAGTAGTTAGTAGTACACGAGGATAGCTGAACTAAACTCCATAATGCAGGCCATGACATTTGTCAGTGCTAACTTTGAGTTTCTGTACTTAAGCCATTGATTGGATGCTGCCTGCAATTGTGTGATGACCCTCACGTATGTCTGCTTCTTCTCACTTCTATGCGCATGTTCGCAAGTTGTACCACTTGCACATGCTCTACGTGCAACTACTTTAATTTCCCAAAATCTCCCTCTCCTTTTGCAAACTTCTTTTGTTAAATGTTTCATTCCGAAATCAATTTTAAAAATATCCCTATTTTCCAAAAAAAGAGGGGGGGGGCGTGTATGCTAACAAAATTATTTAAATATAAAACACATGATTAGAGATTCATCAACGTAAGTTTGGTTCTCCTTTAGAGACAATGGTTAGAGATTCATTGACAAACGAACAAAATTATTGCCGGTTCGTGATTTGTTCAGAATTTCATTGGTGATGATTAACCAATTATTTTAAACAGTGGAGGAATTAGGGGGCGAGCCGGTGCGGCCGCCCCCAAATCTCCGGTGAATGAAAGGGTTAGATATACATGTATTCTTCATCTGCCCCGGTAAAATTAATGTTGGAAGTGCTAAACTCCGCCCCCAGGATCCGTCCATCCTCAAGTTTTGGTCTAGTTCCGCCACTGATTTTAAACAACCAATTTCTTTTTTTTTAATAGATGAAAAGTTTTTGCGTAATGTGTGAAACTATCAGTAAAAATTAGTGAAACAATACTTAATTTGTTGGAGCTTCGGATCTACCTCTGTGCAAGGTAGAGCAATTGTCCTTTTTTTAAAAAATTAATTCTTTAAGTTAACTAACAAAAGTATGATGTTTATTAGTGCCTTAGTTTATTTTTAATTTTACACCATATGCATTCCTTTAATTCTAATTTTTTTTTTAAATTCTAATACTACTTTCAAAGATAGAATTATCAAATTAAATTGTGACCTACAATTGTTTTTCTTCTAGTCCGCCCTTTATGACAAATTTAACTATTAATTCATTTATAACAATACAAATATAGTGAAAAGGACAAGTTAATAGGCAGCTGTATATTTCACAATAATCTATTAATCTTCTAATACTTGGCTTACTTTTAAGAAAGCTGGTGTTTACATAAACTATAACATCCACAATACCTTTAATATAAACACTACCATATTGTTAAATTTAAATACACCATTTTTAATTTAATTTTTAAGTTCTTATACAAATCTATTTCTCTTGTTTTACATCTAAATATATTTTATATCATATGTAATTATTTTAAAATATACAATATTTTTTAAAGAATTTTTTTTAAAAATTTTAATATGGCTGTTTGAGGGTATTATATGACTGATTCCTGAAACTTACATTCCAATATTTGTCGCGGATAAATATATTCTTTCACGTTCAAACATGTTCATACTTTCTCTTTTATTCATATCTCTTTGTTCTCATTATATTTTAGATTGCATTTGTTTTCATTTAATCATTTAAATCATTTTTTGTTATTTCATTTTACTAATTCTCGTTTTTTTACACATTCACTTTAATATTAATCCACCTATTTAATACTATAGCTAAGTGCATATATAACCCTATATAATTCACAAAAGTGCACATGTAACCCTATGATAAATGAA
This sequence comes from Rubia tinctorum, assembly GCA_032355605.1. Taxonomy (NCBI): domain Eukaryota; kingdom Viridiplantae; phylum Streptophyta; class Magnoliopsida; order Gentianales; family Rubiaceae; genus Rubia; species Rubia tinctorum. The sequence continues at coordinate 10,344 of JAULKM010084621.1, forward strand.
AGTGCAAATATAACCTTAGATAGTTAGTGTATGTGCAAATATAACCTTTTCCGATAGTTTGAGGCCGGATTATAATGAAAAGACTATTTTACTCCTCTGTAAAAAAAATACAAAAAATACCTTCATACCCCTGAAACCCTAATCTTCTTCCTTCATTTTTTTTCTTTTCTTCCTCTTCTCTCTTTCTTTTCCACTCCGACAGATTCTTTCTTCCTCTTCTCTCATTTTTGCTTCTCCTTCGGCTTCTCCGTTCCCTTTGTTTTCTCTTCTTCTTTGCTTGGGATGTGGGGAGTGGCGCGTAGGCTGGGTTTAGTGGTGACTGGTGGGGGGGCTGGGTTTGGTGGTGATGAGCAGCTGATGGCGGCAGTGAATGTGTCTGCGCTGGCGTCGATTTGAAGACTGAGCGTTGTGCATCAATTTGAAATCCAAGCATTAGGCATCAGGCGGCATCAACCGGGGTGGATTTAGGTTTAATGGGGCGTCGACGAGGTTGTGTCGAGCGTGGGTGGTGTCGGGTGAGTGGGCTAGGGTTTAATAGGGTGTCGATAGGGTGGCGCAAGCATGGGTGGCGTCGGCGGGGGACCATCACCTCTACCATTATCAGCAGGGAGATACAGTTGTGGTGGCGTCAGAATCTTATTTTCGGGTGGATTCAACGACAGGTAAGGGGTGGAAGACTGTAGTTGAAGGCAGCGGTGGTGGGGATCCCTGGGTGGGGGTGGTGGCGAGCCGGCGGCAAGCTGGCGGTGGTGGTTGTTGTGAGGGCAAATCGGTCCTTAACTCTTTTAGATTTTAGGGTAAATGGCATTTTTGTCATTTAATAAATGGTCAACGCCGAACAATGATGGAATATAGTGTTTAGGGTTATATTTGCACTTATGTAAAGTAGTTAGGGTTATTTTTGCACTAAAAAATATCTCAGGATTATATTTGCACTTTCTCAAATATACTCCCTCCGTCCCAGCAGAATTGACAACTTTGCTTTTTCACGATCTTCAATAGTCATGTTTGACTGTCAATATCTCTAACTACATATACCAATTCCTCATAAAAAAATTGATATTTAGAAAATAGATGTTAAGATGAATCTAACAAAATCTCACATGATATTTTTATTATATATAGA
>JAULKM010084641.1:0-11469 GCA_032355605.1 Rubia tinctorum
CTATGTTGTCCAAACTGTAAACACCTTGAAAAACACAGATCTGACGAACCCAGATTTATGAAAACCCAAAAATAAAACTACAAGAAATTGCGAGCACACGATCTGTATAAGAAGATCGAGAACAATACATCAACATGAACAATTAAATTAAGTTATCATCATGAATACAACGATCTAATCGATCATGTCGAAGAACAAAACTGATATGTCGAGACAAATCTCACACTTATTCAATAACAAAAACATGAATTAAAATAAACTGCTATTTCCCATCTCTCCTAATGGGGAGATGGGAAAAAATCTTGAAGAAGAAGGGGTGCGGGTTGGAGAAGGGTGTTTGGAGAAGGGTTTAATGAAGAAGATGAGGCTTTTAAGAAAGGAGTTTATATGCCGCCCGCTCAATTGAAACCAGCGTCGCTCAACTAAAATTATTAATATTTGTAATTTCTTATATTCAAAACCGGTGGTGTCCACAAATCACTATGAATAATATCAAATAGAGCAACAATGGTGGAAGTGGAATAAAAAACTGAAATCGTTTATGTTTACTAATCTGGCAAGAATTACATAAAATGGAGCTAGGCTCTTTATTGAAAGAAATGCATGACCGAGACCGGAGATGATGAAGAACAGAGGCACCAAGGTGGCCAAGGCGTGAGTGCTAGATGTCCGGATCAAAAGTGACAAAGGACTGAATAGGCGTGGAAGCAGAAATAGACGACTGATAGGGAGACACGAGATAAAGCTTGCCTGCACTATTGCTGATGGAGAGTAAAGACGACTACCACCATAAATGAAGACATTCCACGACTTGATCAAACATTCAAGGATTATGTTCAACATCATCTAAGTGACATGGCTGGACCGATGACAAGGTCAAGAACAAAACTTAGAGATGCAGCATTGAATGCTTTAATAGATCAACTTCATGATGAAGAATTCAAGAATAAGTCTGCTAGGGCTTGGATTAATTATTCAAACTTGTCGATTAACTGAAGACGTGGTGAAGAACACTATACTCTTTTTTCTCAATGGTTTTTTAACGAGGTAGTGTGATCTTTGTAAATTATTGTAATGTTATTTTATTTCAGTCCAATAACTCGGCCATGTGGGCTTTTGAAGATATAATATTTTCGATCCAGTCCATTAGAGTTTTGAAAATATGGAGTTTTATTATGATTAGAATTTGATAAGGTAAGATTAGATAAGGTAATATTTTTCAAACTTACTTCTAGAAGAATTCGAGTATGATGGGGTTTATTTTAGGAATCCTAGTTGGATATAGTTTTAGCTTCTTAAAACTGTCATAAGTTGAATCAACTTCCAATTGTAATTAGGGTTTATGGCCGAAATCCACCCTATAAAAGGAGGGGGTTGGCCGAGATTTTTACTACCTTTTATCAATCAAATATTCAGAACTTTTGAGTTATACTCAATACTTGCGAGCGTCTTCATTGTTTCTTAATCCCGCGGGTTAATTAAGTATCAATAGCCTTGTGAAATAATCATGCGGGCTAGTTAGTGAGCAAGTCAAAATTAAGGATACCTCGAGAGCTAGATTCTTGAATTTTGTGTGGCCACATTTGGGTTTGGGCGAGATCCCTCTTGTTGCCAAAGATCTAAAATCCCGCAAACCATAGTTTTTGCAAGAAGATTCATATCAATTGCTCATCAAAATAGTCTCCCCATTCTGAGAATCCTTCATAGAGAAACCAAATGGGTCAAACTCAACAGTCACGTTATTATCTTTTGTAAACTGACGAACAGAGATAAGGTTTTTGACAATGTGTGGGGTATGTAGGATGTTGGTAAGTTGTAGGGTACGACATGGGTGGTTAATTTGGACATACCGGAATACGATTGCCATTACGAACAAGAATGGAAAAATATTGCTCGTGTGTAAAGGAGAAATCATAGTATCTGCATCCGAGGTAACGTGGGATGACGCGCCAGCATCCATGAACCACTGCGGGTCACCACTGGACTGAATGGCCAAGGCTTGGAACGCCGAACCAAGGTTCATCGGTTGAGGAATGTCTGTGTTGGCTACGTGCACCTGACCCTGGTCGTAGTCTCGAGGCAGAGCTGGTGGACGCAGCTGGCTGAACCCTCTCGCTGAAGGGTCGCGCATCGGAGAGGATACCAGGGCTTCTAGGAGGTTGCCCAACCCGGAGCAATGGGGTATGTGCCGGTGGAGGGCCCCACTACAACACCCAGGGCGACGGGGGCATCCACTGTGGGACGGCAAAGCTTGGCTGCTGGCGGCTGTGCCCTTAGTCGCGGCCTCCTGCGTAGTAGGGCCGGCGCTGGTTGGAGCTGCGGGAAGCGACATATGGTTGCCCTGGTGGTGAGTCTGGCAGGAGTTCCAAGGGCAGCGGCGACACCACCATGACCGCTGCTGATTCTTCTCAGCTAGTGCGGTGGTGCTATGGTAATTCAAACACGCTACGAGCAGTCTCAAACGTCGGCATCATATGGTGGATGTATGAGGCAATCGTATCAAATTCACTAGCAAAACCTCGTACAAATTGAAGCACCAGACGTTGGTCACTGACAGTAGCGTTGACATCTTTCAATCGGCCAACAAGTTAACGCAGGTAATTACAGTATGCCTAAAGAGATGGCTTAGCTTCAAATTTCAAATTGTTGAACTCCTACTCCAGGGACGTTGCGCGAGCGCCAATATTGTTTGTCAACACGTTCTTCACATGAGTCCATGTGGCGTCCGCAGTTGATTCATCCTCAAGAACCCGCGAAACGAAGTCACCGCTCAATGTTTCGTAGATCCATCGCAAAACATGAGCGTCAATCTCACACCGGGCGCCAAAGGCTGCATCATTTTCGACAGGAGGCGGCGTACGTCAATGTTCGCAAGAAATTTGTAACCATTGGCATGAATCTTGAATAGACACACTCATGGGGCGTATGTGACCCTGATGCTATCCAAGAACCGAACTTTGTGCTTAATATTGGAGACAATGAAAACAGGATGAAAAGATGATTTTTGCGGTGATGAAGGAGGAGTGGCATCGCCACTGAGCTTCTTTTCCGATGAAGAAGATCCGGTCTCGGCGCCGTTGGTAGCCATTGGAATAGTCTTGGCACGAGGGCTTGAACAAAATTAAGGTGGCAACAAATTTGGTGACAAAGTCCTTACGGCGGCACTACTTTGTGACAAATCCTTATGGGAATAATCTGAGCACTACTTCGTTGACTAACAAAGTCCTTCGTTGCCGTAGCAATGTAGAAAATTTTAGGGTTTAGCAATTTATGCTTGCGTTATTTTGATACCATGTAAGATTGCACAATTTTATAATGGATGATTGATTTTTCATTCAGTATAAATAAATTGTATAAAAGAGTTATATCATATCTACAACTGTTCTAATGTAGATAACTAACTATTTACATATTTTCTGTCTAATATTTAGTTATCTAATAGAAAATATAAAATAGATGCTTTCGAAATGAATGACCTTATTTTTATTTAAATTGTGTTCTCCTCTTTTTAATCATATAAAAAGTATCGATGATCGAATCAATATTAAATGTCTCTACAATATCCTTTTCGATATAGACCAACAATCAAAGGAGAATATTGTTGTCGATAAAAATTATTTCTGTTAAAACATTTTCCAAGTATATCTTGGATAAATATTAAAGATAAAATTAGATAAAATGAGATTCTATTTCTTGTTGGACTCTACAATTAAAAACAAAGAATTCTAACATTTTAAACTATTTTCTTCTTAAATATTAATCTACATATATTTTGTGGTAAGTACTATTTTGGGGGGGGGGCATGGTCATTTTTTTAACTGCACAAAAACTAACAAAACATAAGGGAAAAATACTAATGGTAAAAAAAAGCTGGGAGACCAGGTACCCTCTGGTCCCCCCTTGTTCCGCCACTAGGTTAGATCAATCATGAGATAAAAATATCATTTCATTAACTTTTGGGGTCAAACTAATAGAAATATAATTGATTTAGAATCAAGATAATAAATGAATACCTTTTATGATTGGTTTTGTATATATCTTGTTTCATATTTGTTTATACTTTGTATACCATTTGTACTAAATATATACTATGAATGCACAAAACCACAATCATTTGTGGGTTTTACATTCTATCATGGCATCAGACGGATTCCTCTAAATTTCTTGGTTTTTATCTCTCTCTTTTCCAGAAATTACCAAAAAAATCCCACCCCTTTTTCCCAATCAACAACTGCCGCCCACCGCCACCATCTTCCGCTACCATCCGGTACATTCCGACCGCCTTCTTCAGACTCTCCTCTAGTTCCTTACTTGGCCATCGTCGACTATCGATCGCGTTGCGCGATCAGTCCAATTTGTCTGGCGTATCTCCTTTCCTCGACATCGTCATCACTGTCATCATCTGAGCCTGCAAGTCCATTGTTCCCAGTGTCCTCTGTTCTCTTACTTTGCTCGAGTCAGTTCTTCCCCGATTCGTTCAGCTGAATCGTGGATCTCCAGAAATCGCTTCTCATCTCTTTGCTAATCTCCAGACAGATCCAGTTCTGGGTTCCCCATTTTCTACAATCGCGAAACGGTCACCCACGCGAAGTTGGGCATCTAATCTTCCTTAGGCGCGTGTAGTACATGCGCGCGTTATCTCATTATCTCGTTTGATTATCTCGTGAGCTGTTCGTCTTGTGAGTTATCAATTTCTTGCGCTAACTCCATTTGGCACCACATCTGCAACCAGTCAGCGCTTTGTCAATGTCACGTCAGCACCAAGTTAGCCTCGTTTTTAAAATAATTCTTTTATTGTATTATGGCTCATTTTGATCAACCACGGTGCTAAGGGTGTCATGTTATAGACCATGTTGCTTCTTCTTGCTCTATACTGCAAAGTTAAAGTACCAGTTGCAGTGTCAATGGTGTGAGAAATTTGGTCACATTGCCTCGATGTGTACTCACTTGATCTCTCGAGCTCCTTCTCCTAGCTCTTTACCGCATTCTCCCCCGCAAGCTTGCTGGATAACTGATTCTATTGTTACCAACCACATGAATTCTCCTCAGTCTGCTCTTAATCGCGTGAATCCTTATTCTGGTAACATCGTGTTATTGTTGGTAATGGTTATGTTCTTAACATTACCCAAGTTGGTCATTCTCAAATCTCTGATTGATTATCCTTGTCTGATGTTTTTGTTGTTCCAAAAATTACTAAAAAAAATTTGTCTATTAGCAATTTGACTCGGGATATGAATGTTGCTATTTGCTTTGATGATTATTCTTTCACTATTTCAAACAAGTTTACTAGTGATGTTACTGGCAAAGGCCATCATGATGGGGGTTTATATGTTTTGGATACTGGTGGTGCTATTTTATCTGTTTTTGTTGCATCGAGTGCTTCTAAAGTATCTTTTAAACTTTGACATAGTAGATTGGTTCATATTCTCCACAACATCATTTCTTCTTTGAGCAAGTCTGGATGTTTGTCAGTTACTAGTTTGCTGCCTAAGCCCCCTCTTGTGAGGTGGCTAAAGGAAAGTGTCTTTCTTTTAGTGATAATTTAAAATGTGCACTACGCATAATTGATATAGTTCATTTTGACCTTCAGGGATCCTCTCCTGTCGTCTCTCATGCCGGGTATTCTTATTATGTCATTTTGTTAATGATTTTTCTCGGTTCACCTGATTATATCATGTGCGATGAAAGTATGATTTTGTAGAGGTTTATATGCATTTTGAGCCTCTTGTTGAGAACCATTTTTCTACAACCATTTAAGTATTTCAGAGTGATGGTGGAGTCGAGTTACTGAATCATCGCATGCGATCACATTTTGCATCTAAGGGCATTCATTATTAGCCTTCATGTCCTTACACTCCAAAGCAAAATGGTTGTGCAGAGCATAAACATCGTCACATCACTAAGACAAGACTGTCGATTCTCTTTCATTCCGGCCTTCATTATTAATTTTGATACGATGATTTTTCTACAATGCCCTACATCATTAACAGGCTACCAACGCCAGTTTTATCTAGTCGGTCTCCGCTCTCTGTTATCTTTGGTGCGACTCCTGACAACTTTAATTTTCATACATTTGGCTGTTGAGTTTTTTTTATATATATTTTTGCCCTATGTTGCGCAAAAGTTGGCACCTCATAGTATGTTCTGTATATTTTTGGGTTACAGTTCACAGTACAAGATAAGTCGTTGCCATGATCCTCTTATGAAGAAGGAGTACATCACTCGTCATGCTCGGTTTGATGAGATGTTTTTTTCGGTGACCCGCACTGATACTGTTACTGATCCACCTTCACTCGATGTCTCTGCCTTTTTGGATCATTCATTTGTGTCTTCAGAGGTGTTTAGGCCATCTACATCAGCTACATTTCCCATTGTTTTAGATGATTCTGATTTAGAGTTTGGACCAAGAGCTCTATTTTTTACTTGAATCAAGTTTATGTCCGCCACATGTACCCCAGCCAGCAGCCTCACGCGCCGCTGCACGCACCAAGCTCACCGCCTGTGCGTGCAGTTCACGTACTTCCAGTGCTGCTTATTTCGCCAGCGGCTCACGACGCGCCACTTACTGGGCAGTGCCTGCCACCTGCCTCGCCATTGTGGAAAATTGCGGCATCCTTGCCGCTAGTCTCGGGTTCAAAGTCAACTCCGGTGTCAGATCCCTCTTCTCTTCATCCAATGGCCACTCGCTCATGTATTGGCTCCCTCGGGTACAAATATTTTTCCAACTATGATATTTCTTATTATTTAATGCTTTATTTGCTAAGACCAAACCAAGGATCCATCGCTCGGCTATTAAGGATCTTGAATGGGTTGGTATTATGGATTCCTAAATGGAGGCTATTTGCACTCAGCAGACGCGGGATTTGGCTCCACGTCCTTCTCATGCCAATGTGTTTAGTTCTAAATGGGTGTACCGTTTGAAGTACAAGGATGTTGGCTTACTTGAAAGGCATAAAGAGAGATTGGTTGCCCAAGGTTTTTCGCAACTCTCTGGTTTTAAATATGATCATACATATAGTCTTGTGGTGAAGGTTTCTATTATTCGTACTATTTTATCTCTGGTTGTTCTTTGTAATTGGCCACGACGACAGCTGGATGTCAAGAATGCATTTTTAAATGGTGTTCTTGATTCTCTAGTTTATATGGAGCAAGTCACTGGATACAAAGACCCCATGCGTCCGGATTATGTTTTTCGTCTACTCAAGACCATTTATGGTTTCAAGCAGTCTCCTCGTGCTTGGTTTTAGCACTTTAGCTCATTTTTTATTTGCCTTGGTTTTGTACGAAGTTCTTCTGATACGTCTTTACTTGTGTTCTCTCAGGGTGCCTCTCTACTTTATTAGTTGGTTTATGTTGATGACATTATTCTCACCGGAAATGATGGTCTTTTCATTCGCAAGTTTATTGATCGGGTTAATCAGGAATTTAAGTTTTTTGAACTTAGCACTCCACATTATTTCTTGGGTTTGGAAGTTGTTCGTACTTCCGACGGATTATTCCTTGGTCAAGCTAGATACACCGAAGACATTTTATTGCATATGGGAATGCAGGATTCCTCGCTTGTAGTCATTCCATTTGTGTCTTTTTCGCAACTTCATAGCTCTTTCGTTAAACCGTTCGGAAATCACACACTTTATCGATCTCTGGTTGGTGCACTTCAATATATGTTGATTACACGTCCTGACTTCTCTTATACTATTAATACGGTCAGTCAGTTCATACAGGCTCCTATTGATGATCATTTCCAAGATGTTACTCGAATTTTGCGCTATGTTCGTGGTACTCTTCACTTTGACTTCAGTTTCGCGCAGATTCGTCTGCTTTAACAATTCTGGGTTATTCTGATACCGATTGAGGTCGTTGTATTGAGACTCGTAGGTCTATATTCGGTTATGCCAATTTTCTTGGTGGTAATCTAGTGTCTTGGAGTGCTAAGAAGCAACCTACACTCTCTCGTTCTAGTTTGGAATCAGAATACCGTGCTATGGCCAACACTGCTGCGAAGTTAGCTTGGTTGATGACTCATCTTCAGGATTTACGTGTGTCGACTCGTGTGCCTCCTGTTTTGCTGTGTGATAATAATAGTGCTCTCTTTCTGGCTCAGAATCCAGTTTTGCACAAGAGAGTCAAGCACATTGATATTGATCATCATTTTGTGCGTGAGATGGTGTCTTTTAGAAAGCTCAAGGTTGTTCATGTTTCTACGGAATTGCAGCTTGATGGCATCTTTATAAAGGGGTTACCTCGTCCTCAGTTTGAGTTCTTACATTCCAAACTTTACCTTGTGACTAGTGCTACGCTTCGCTTTAGGGAGGGGGGGGTAATAGAGATATAATATATTTAGAATCAGGATACAAATGAATCCTTTTTAATGCTTTAGTTTATATCATGTTCCATATTTGTTTCTATTTTGTATACTCTTTGTACTCACTATATATGAATACAAAAGGCCAAAATCATTTGTGGATTTTACTTTCTATCACAAACAATAATTATTTATATATTACGATACATTTATTTTTAAAAATGATGTTATGGGAACATTGTTGGTATAAATACAAACAAACATCAAATCATCCCATTAGTTATATTAATTATAAAATAATCGGTAAAAAATAAGACTTTGTGTTAAGATAGAGTTTTAAAGTTAAATTTCTTGAAAACACGCTAACTAAAAGAAATATTAATTTTAGGAATATTAGACAAAAACATTAGGGGAAAAAAGATAGAGTTTATTTTATTAATCCTGAGATGAAAACACAACAGTAATAGATGAAGTGGTGAGATTACTTGAAAGTTCAGAAGAAGTAATCAATAATGACATCTCTCCATTAATCCTATAAAGAAACTTTCTATCGATGCAGGAAAAAAGCTTTTTGTGTAACAATAAAAACCCACACATTCATATTTTGATATGTAACGTTAACTTGAGTGCCTCTTGAAAGACGTTCTTTCCATAAGTCATGAAAAAACCAAGGTTTAAAGTGTAAATTAGAAGAAATGAAGATAAAATTTCCGGATTGCATGAATTCGGTTATAAAATTTATAACTACTACACGTTGCATAATAATACTTTAATATTGCAACAAAGACCTTTTACCTTTTATTATTCTAATTAAACTATGTTTTTCCGTAAGTCTATGGAAATGTCGTCTTTCCCAAGACTTTGCCCGTTAACTTAACCACACAAAAAAAATGTAACATTAAAAAGATTATTTTGTAATGAGTGGTTCTCCACATAGACTGTCAATAAGTTTATGTACAATTCACTTATTTTTTATCTTATACACTACATTTGTTAAATTGCATACTAAATTTAGAAAATAAAAACAAAATTTTGACATCATATATTTTTATATTTTAACATTCAAATACACATTGTTACTTGATTTAACTTTTAAAATATAATATTTAAATTTTATTAAAAAACTAAACATTTAAGATAAAAAGTAAGGTGAATTGTTCATGTTAAGGAAATGCCACATTTCCTCGGATTTTAACTTGATTATTTTAGGGAATGAATGATGGAATTGGCGAAGATCGACTTTTTCGCTGATTTTACTTTAAAATAGTTACTTGGCCTAACATTGTCCATACATAAAAGAAAAGTTAAAACAAATATACTTAAAATTATTATTAATAGCTCCAAACACGTCTCTTTTAATTCTAAGATAAGATAAAATATATAACTAGCATCAATCAATTAGGATAAACGCTATGTATCTTTCCTTAACAAAATATCTAAAACATATTTGTGGTTTCAAATAACGTTGACTAATTGAATTATAAGTAGTCAACGTATTTTATTTTTCAAAAACAAATAACGTTCACTAATCCCAACCACTATATAATAGAAATTATTTACTTTTTGGTTGGTGTTGTCAACCGGGATATTGAAATCATTTTGACTAACATAAACTCAAGTTGTCTAAAAATAACATACTGATATTATAATATATTACTGATTTAATTCTTTACTATATATAATCAATCATAACTTATACTAATATTATAATATGATACTGGTTTTAATTCTTTACTATATATAATAAATCAAACTTGTTCAAATAAATAACTTCTTAAGATATAAATAAAGCCAAAGATATCTCATTGTACTATATATATATATCACTGAAGAAAATATAAAAGAAACACATAATCTGAAATAACAAAATGTTCAAAAAAATTTATACATTGATAGAGTATTTCTGATAGAAATATATATACATATTATTAGCACTATATAATAGAATTTTTTTTGCTTTTTGGATGGTGTTGTCAACCGGGGATATTGAAGTCATTTTGACTAACATAAATTCAAGTTGTCTAAAAATAACATACTGATATTATAATATGTTACTGATTTAATTCTTTACTATATATAATCAATCATAACTTATACTAATATTATAATAAGGTACTGATTTTAATTCTTTACTGTGTAAAATCAATCATAACTTGTTAAAATATATAACTTCTTAAGATATAATTAAAACCATAAATCACTCATAATATCTGAAGAAAATTTTAAAAAACACATAATTTGAAATAACAAAATGTTCAAAAAAATTTATACGTTGATAGTGTACTTCTGTTAGAAATATGTATACATTTTATTAATTTATACATGATAAAGTCTTGTTTTAGACTGAATAACTGTTAAATGAGGATATTTTTTAATTAGTGAGACTAATAAGGTCATTTGATATTTACTTTTATTTATTGCAATGAGATACATATAATTATGGTAGCCTTTTTTAAATGAATCTCAACATATAAATAATGGCAAAGTCTTTAGAAAGACCGGCTTTCCGTAAGTTTATGGAATGACGAGGTTTAATTAAAATAATAAAAGGTAAAAGTTCTTAGTTGCAATATTAAAATTTATTATGCAATGTGTAGTAGTTATAAAGTTTATAACCCGATTCATACAACCCAAAAATTTTATCTGCATTTCTTCTAATTTGTATTTTAAACCCTGGTATTTTCATAGTTTATGGAAAGACCTTATTTCAAGAGACGGACTCGTATATAATTATTTTTAAAATAATTTGAATGAAATATTATAAAAATAATCAAATTTTATTGTATTAATTATTTAACAATTTCCAACTATCTCATATAGTTTTTCTTAGATGACTAAACTTTAAATTTTATATAAAATTCTTCATTTCAATTTAAATATAAGAAACAACATTTAAAAAAACGTGATCCTAATATTATAATTAATAATGTCGCGCAACGCGCGATGGTATTCCGCTAGTTAAAATAAATTAAATTTGTATCAAATTAAATTTTTGTTTGACTAAACAGATTTATACCTAATTGAAATAACCTCGTAATAATATGGGCTCAGTAAATTGTTGACCAAGTGTTGGTTATGTACAGTAACTATCTTCTTTTGAAAACCTGCATATATGAATTTTAAAAGCATAACGATTGAGAAAATATTGGATACGACTACTGTCA
>JAULKM010084661.1:0-11468 GCA_032355605.1 Rubia tinctorum
TGTAAACCTACCTAAATCTAGCAATCTTGCCACAAAAACATAACAAAAGAGATGTTAAATGCTTCAGAAAACACATGTATTTGTCGTCACATCAAATACCGTCCACATAAACTAAAAGATACAGCAGAGTAGTACCTCTAGAAAAGACAAATAGAGATGGGTCTGTCAAACTGAATGAAAACCAAGTTGCCATAGGTAAGTGTTGAACCGATGGAACCAAGCACATGAGTCTGCTTCAAGCCATAAATAGATTTTTGCAGGTCACAAACATAATTAGGATGCGCATCGTCCTTGTAACCAACCGGTTGAGTCATAAAGACCGTAATATCAAGCTTACCATTGAGAAAGGAATTCTTGATATCAAGCTGATGAAGAGGCCATCGGCGCATGGTGGAAATAGAAAGAATTGTGCGAACAGTGGACGCTTTTACCACAAAGCTAAAAATGTGATCGAAATCAAATCCTGGAATCTAAGAGAAGCTCTGTGCCACTATTCAAGTCTTGTAGCGATCAATACTACCATCAGGCCGATACTTGATACAGAAAACCCATTTGGAGCCGAAAACATTAACATTCAGAGGGCAAGGCACCAAATCCCAAGTATGCCGGTGGCAAAGTGGAGCCATTTCCTCATCCATAGCCAAAATCTAACGATGATATCGAAGAGCCGCATGATAGTCCCAAAGCTCGGTCTGAGTGATTAGAGCAACCAGAAAACTAGACACTTCATAACCAGAGAAAACTCGAAGAAGCCAAAAACCACCCATCATCCCGGTGGTCATCCAGTGAGTACTAGCATGAGCTGGCTCATGAAAGACATCGATGACAGAAGAATCTGGAGTGGGAGAGGTACGAGCTTGGGGTGATGATGCAGAGGCCAAAGTCATGGGCACCGAGGCTAAAGAAGTATTCACGAAGTCGGAGAAGTGGGGACAGGAAATACTGGAGCATCAGGATCAGAACAAATCGTGCTAGGTGACTCGGTAAAAGGCGCTCCAACACGAGAGCTATGCAGAAATGACCACACAGCTGAGGGAAACTCCAAATGAGACGTAGAGTGGGTGTTCGGAAAAGAGGATACATAAGGAAATAAAGTCTTATCCAACTGAACATGACGTGAGACATAAATACGCCCAGTAGCGAATCAAGACACTTAAACCCTTTGTGACGGGTCTGTAGCCAATAAATGGAATGGAGCGAGGCACAAACTTATTAAGTGAAATATCACACAAGCAAGGATATTCACAACAACTATATGGGTGAAAAGCAGAATAATCCAATTCAGTTCCAAAAACATTCTCAAATGGAGACTTTTCACCAATAATGGAACTAGGAAGACGGTTAATTATATAAACCGAAGAAGAGAAATCATTCACCCAAAAAGCTATCAACACAGAAAAATGAAATAGCACAACAAGGCCATTCTCTATGATGTGATGATGCTTCCGCTCAGCTCGGCCATTCTAAGCATGTGCGTAGGGAGAGGATATATGATGATGAATGCAACAAGAAACAAAGTGAGCCTACAAGTAATGATGAGTAAACTCTGTGCCACCATCCATCTGGAAGATTCTAATCTTGGTAGAAAATTGAGTCTAAACAAATTTTTGGAACTGGAGAAAGATGTCAAAGAAATCGGACTTCCAATGTAATAGAAGAAACCATGTGAATTTGAAAAGTCATCAATGAAAGCAGCATAATAAGCATAACCCTCTATCGATAAAACTGGAGATGGTTCCCACCGATCACAGTGCACCTTATCTAACAAACCATTGGCTTGTTTTTCACTGGTAGAGAAGGGCATACGCTTGCTCTTGGCCATCTGACAAGAAGAGCAACTGACAGGAGCAGGAAAAATAGAAGTGATAGAAATATGAACCTATTTACTCAACAACTAAAGAGTGGCATATGAGATATAACCTAGACGAGAATTCCATTTCTTAAAAGAAGCTTGGAGTTTTCTAGAGCATAGTTCTCCTAAAAAGGCAGAATCACAGGTCTCAATAAAATAGAGACCAGAACTATGATGACCTTTTTCCACTTTCTCTCCTGTGTGCTTATGCTTAATAAAGAAATCATCGGAATCAAATATAATAATAACCGGCAAATCACGAGTAAGTTTACTAATAGACAGTAAACTCCTTGTGATTTGAGGGACCACAAGTACATCATGTAAAGACAAGAAAAAAATATTACACTGACCAATATGAGAAATAGATATTGATTCACCATTACCCACAAAAACATAATGAGAATTTCAATAGGGATGTACCTTCCACAGATGACGAGGATTAGAAGTCATGTGATTGTTCCACAGGAGTCGACAATCCACTGATCAGAGGCGCAACTACCAATACCACAAGAACTGGAGAGTGACATGATTATTGGAGGAGATGGGCACGGAACTACGAGCGCGTGGCTTCATGCTGGGAGGTCTTCTTCCTTAACAGGGTGCGTGAATCTCACGCTCTGAATGGAGTATGCCTTTTGGGATGAACAGAGCGGGCCTTCTTCAGTAAAATCGGCTGGATATGGGCACACGAGAGGGCAGTGAAGAAAAGAGAGATTAGTTTACGATGATTGGCCAGAGAATATGGAAGGTCGACCTGTGATAATGAGTTTCAAACTCGGGGAGCAAGACGGAGTCTACCGAATGGGAAAAGAGAAGCAGAAGGAGGAGATATATTCCGAAGACATTGTGTATTGCCAGTAAAAGGACCGAATGTGGCCGGAATATCTCTGGTGAAACTTGACCAGATATAAATATTTTTATAAAATAAAGCAGGATGCTAACACTGCTTTGATACCATGTAAAAATGAATTCCCCGTAATTAGGGTTTATATTATTGAGAGAATAAATAGAGTACATAAAGAGTATAAATGTAAATATCTAAGCTCTAATCTAGTATCTAGAATATTCTATTCTAACAAAGATCATCCAACTTACTGCAACAAGTGCTTAATGACTGGCCACCAGTTATTGGAATGTGGAAAACTGAAACCAAAGGTCTCAAAGGCCCAATAAATCAAAGTAAAGGATAAACCAACTCCTGACCTGGTTCACAAGACCGGGGAGAAAATGCCACAGGGCCATGTTGATGGGGAAGTTTTTCAAGATGTTGTAGAAACAATCCCAGCAGAAATCTCATAATTACAACAGCCTTGAGTGCCATTCAGAAGTAGAAAACCAAGCCCAGCTGCTGAGTGGAGGGTTATCAAAACTCAAAAGACACTCAGTTAGTCCTACAAGAATGAAACATCAATCAAGAATTATCAATGAAATGGGTCACACAAGGAGAAATCACAATAATGGGAAATCATCAGATGATTTGCACTTGCCAAAGAAAGATGAACAAAGCTTCATCCCTAGTTTTTCTCATAGAACTTAGTTCTAGTAATGTCATTGAAAATTAATCACCAAGTTTAATCCACATGTACTTATAGAAGAAGGACAAAAGGATGAAGACAATGATAAAGATCAAGACCGCCAAAATGTGGAATCCAACAATGATTTCGCAATGGAAAAAACTCCATACAACAAGATCAACACAACCATGGATACAGGTAGTAATGAAGGAGGTAAACCCCCCGATCCTATCAACACAAAGGTATGCATAGTTTTTGATGTTTGTTTCTAAATCTAGTAAAATAATTGAGAGATCGTGGGTGATTTACTACCTGAACATAGAAGTTTGTGATATAAAAAGAGTGATACGATTAATCGGTATAAGACATTTTTCCGTATGAAGGTCATCATCACTTCAATTTCTATCTTATTCAGCACCATATCTTCCCTCTACTTAGTTAAATAGTCTGACCTTTCCCTTTCCCCTTGGAAAGGGCCCTACAATATCAACCACCGTAGTTTACCATGAGCTTAGATTATGTTTGTTTTGTATCATAAGGTGTGCTTGAAAGTACTACCTTGGCCGACCTGCAGAGTGCACTAACGCTAAGGCTAACTTCTCCTTGTTTCTATATCCTTTTTCTGACCCATTACAATGTGCGACTGGAATATTAAATCGAGCACTGTACCTTCTTGTCCTCCATGACCAGGGCCGCTCTGATGAGATTCTCACTTGTGACCAAGCCCCGCCTAAGTGTTGAGGCAAATGAAACATTTGCTTCAGGCTCCTAATCTGGAAATTATAGATGCCCCATTTTAATTTTTTTTACTATATATATAGAAGAAAATAATAAATATCACATATTTTAATTAGTTGGCTCAATAATTTTTATTTCATTTTTACGGGAGGCCCCATTTTATAACTATTAGATACCCTAAATATTATATATGGGGCATATGTTTCTAATTTACTTCAGACGTCTAAAATGTTAGGGCTGACCCTAGCTATGACATAAAGATACATGGTCTCGCCCTTCAAAAGGGAAGTCATGGTAGGAAATTCCTTCAAGTAAGCCTTAAGCTGGGCGAAGGCTTCTTACTTCTCTTTCCCACGCTACATTACTCCCTTCTTGTCGACACTTCCTCTCAATGTTTTGGAGAAAAGAAGTGCTCTCCCTGCCACCTTTGACAAAAAGGTTCATAATTACATGCTTTCGGTTCAAGCTCTACAAATCCTTTACTGTTCTCAGCGGCTCTATGCTAGGATCGCTTTTTATTTTCTAGGAGTTTACTTGTATGCTTTTGTTGAAACCATGTACCCAAAATATTCCCTGCTCCCACGCTAAACTGACACTTAGCTAAGTTGAGTTTCATTCTTGTGTGTCAAAAATGCCCAAGAATCTCATTGATATCCTTCACAATGGCCTCATAATTGATACTATTGATGATCATATGATTCACATATATCTCGAGGTACCTCCCAATATGCTTTTTGAAAATTTTATTAACCACCCTCTACATAGCTCACATGTTTCTAAGAACAAAAGACATTATGCACCACCTGAATGAACCTATCTCAGTGATAAATGATGTATTTTATACATCCGACTAAAGCATGGGGAACTTGATGGTAACTCTTATATGTAACTGAAAATTTTAATTGGGAACGTGGTGAAAGCACCTACCATCGGGTCAATCGCTGGAAATAGGTAACAATTCTTTAGGCAGGCTATTTTCAGGTTTATGTAGTTTACACACACCCTCGTTAAAATTTACTAGATGCCCCTCTTCAATTAAACGCCCAGGGTCATCTTCACTGGCTACCAGCTGCATTGCAATAGCCTTCTATGCCTGTTTTGGCAAAGGTGGTGCCATGTTGTCCCTCTTTCGCTTACTTAGGGCAACCTGTGACAATCTCTAGCCTTTTTCTCGTCCCTTCGCAAAGCTGCCACACCTTCTCGAGTCGGGAACTTAAGGAGCAGGTGGAGTGTGGACCCATAGCCTTTAAGTAGCGCTACCATAGTCCTAACTAGGACCACATTGTAGTGGTTGTCTGCTTTGACCATAATAAATTATATATCCACTATTTTGTACCTCTGATCCTTTGTTCTATTTCCAAAATATAATAGCTGCATGTCGGTCGACTCAAGATTTGGCCTGGTATTATCGTCTAGTTTTTCAGAAAACAATACCAGTATATCATTTTAGAAGAACTGTCTCTATTCATTCACACTTTGTGTACCCATTTACCCATGAACCTTATGGTTATCACCATCGCATCACCACCTACCTGTCGGTTGGGGATGAAATCATCAAAGCTGAAAGAGATTACTGAAAGTGATTACGTTATAATCGCTTGTCACGCGGTATCATATGAGGTGTCAACCTACAACGTGTTTTCCTTTTAGATTCCGTTCTTTGTCACAAAATTCCCCCAATAATAGCATAAATATTTGTCACCGCTAAAGCCATCTCATCATCCTCCAGTGTAGGTTCCTTGCTATACCTTTTCTTTTTGTTACTCACGTTACCATCATCCCTTACTTCAGCCTTTGCCATTTCTTTTCTTTTGCTTGTGTCCCAGCGATAGTTCGGCAATGGTTCGTGACCGCTGACCTCACGGTTTTCCACATTGCTAGAACCGTCTTTCATGTGGCTTCCCAGCCTTGTTCAAGTACGTGGCCATGTTATGGCTTGGACGGGGAGCGACATTGGAGTTACTAGTATATCTTAAGGCTGGACAAAGCTGGAGCTTGGTCTATGCATTGCCACAACGCTGTTTGCAACCCACGTGCTCATGATCTTCTAGATTATCTTATACCGGATCATGAACAATTGTGGGAACAGAGGTGTCTGATAGTGATTGTGGCCTCAGTAAAGGGCTTATGACGGCTAACTTCGCCTTCTCCTTCATCTTTGGCCTTAACCTGACCCCGACCCCGACCACACTGGGAGGAACCTAGATAGATACATGATAAAGCTGGTGATCGACATGCCTGTGAATGAAACACGAACAAAGGAACATCAACATCGGGAAAATAAAACAAATAGATAGATATAATCAACGACCCTGTACTAGAGAAGGGGAAGTGGAGAACGACACCGCAACGCCCTTGTGGAGGTAAGACATCTCCCGACGACGCCAATGTTGATTCCAATTTTTGTATATGGGCTCATTACATCACCAATTCCTCCTTGACCCACTATGATTCTTGTGAAGCCCAAGAAAGATGGTCGGGAAGAAAAGTGAACTTACTTTTTTCCAAATTGTCTCGTCCCATTTATCTAAGCTGGACGACCGAGTGACAACTTCCGATTTGTAACTCGATTTCAAAAGTTGCCCATTAACTTTTGATTTAGTGGGCTAGTTTCTCCTAAAGTTTGGACTATTTGGCCCATACTTTATCCTTATCCATCCACACCAAGAATGCATTTTCATACCTCATGTTAGAGGGCTTAAGAATATGATGATGTCCTCCATTATTAAATCTCAATCAACCCTCATTTCGATCAATGTTTATCTGTGTCACACATTCTTTTTCAAAACTGGTTGAAAGAGAGGAGATAGAAATCAGCCTTAACCATTGCCAACCCGGCCAGTTTTGATAATTATTAGCAGTCAAAATAAAAAATCATATAATATGCTTTAAAGTTTTTCTGCACAACATCAAACCCCACACCTCCGGGGCCTGACGAGTACACACAGTAGTGTCATGCAACTTGAACGGTGAAACCAACTAAATCCCAAAATGGATTCCACTTCATTTTTCGGCTCCACTGAAAGCCAAAAACGATGGAGACTACACATGAACTACAAATACAGCACCCAAACCCCAGGTATCCGTCCCTGCGTTTTCCAAGTTCCCGACAACCTTAGGGAGACCAAACCCGAGGCTTATATTCCTCAAAGTCTGGGCCTGGGACCGTATCACCACTTTCGCCCACAGGTGCAGCATATGTCCACCAAAAAGCGCGATGCAGTTCATAATTTTTTGGAGACAGTACGATCCAGCAATATGGGTAAGATTGCGATTCAAAATTATGAGGACTTCATTCGTTCCATTGAAACAAGTTCCGCGGAGTTCCAGTACAATATCCGTTCGTGCTACGATCGATTCCTTGATCTGGATAACCAAACTTTGTCCTGGGTCGTGGTTGTGGATAGCATGGTTTTGTGGCACTTCATCGTTTCTTTATCCGAGGAGGAGAAATTGGTCGCCGACATATTCATGCTGGAGAACCAGATCCCATGTATCCTCATGGTTGAGACGCGCAAGGTGCTGGGATTGACTTTTAACAAAGCTTCAGATGCAGAATTTCGCAGTGTATACTACTATTTCTGTGCGAAGCATTCTCCATTGAAGTTAACCTCAGATCCGGGTGCCAAAAAAGATGCCTTCCAAATGAACAACCACATCCTACACTTCATGTACCAGCTGATCATGCGAACTGAGGGCTTTTCGAATGAGGAAGATGATTCTCTAACTTCAGTGGAAGAACACGAGCCACGTTCTGGGGATGGTCATAGGTTCAAGGTGCTTCCAAACGTGGCTACTGGTTACGCGGCTGAGATTTTCTACCATGTGGTTGAGGAATTCAACTCTGCGATGGAGAAAGCGGAAACTGCTGGACTCAAGGTTACTGGAAACATTCGCATGGTTTCTCAGCTCTTGCAAAAAATGGAGAGGACTCTCCAGCTTGGTCAGTACTACAACAAATTCCATGTGTTTTCAGGTGACAAAATCGAAATCCCTTCGGTTTCGAGGCTAGTACTTATTCTTAAAGTGCAGTTCAAACCTCTTCCTGATGGCCACGGCATTAGGAACATCAAATTTGGCAAAACTCAGGATGGAAATCTCTTGGAGTTTTTGTTGCCGGTGATCGAGATGCGACCCAACTCAGAGGTTATTATCAGGAATCTGGTTGCCTATGAAGCCACAATGTCAGATGATCAGCTGCCTGAAGGGTCAAGCCGGCTCCGGGAGTTCGTAGACTTAATGTGCGGCCTCATAAAGTCGGAGAAAGATGTACAGTTGTTAAAGGATGCAGGGATTATGAAGGTTAATGGGCAGCTTCAAAATCAGCAAATTGTGGACATGTGCCGTGGGATTAGCAAGTCAGATGTAGAGCCTAACGAGGATTCCAAGGTTAACTCCACTGTCAAGGATGCAAATGAT
This sequence comes from Rubia tinctorum, assembly GCA_032355605.1. Classification (NCBI taxonomy): domain Eukaryota; kingdom Viridiplantae; phylum Streptophyta; class Magnoliopsida; order Gentianales; family Rubiaceae; genus Rubia; species Rubia tinctorum. Next base: position 8,524 of record JAULKM010084661.1, read on the forward strand.
CATTTCAACAAAACAAGATTCGTCAAGTTCTGGAGAGGATTTATGAAAGTTGTTTCAATCGGGGTGATGATTTTCAGAGCATTGTTTCCATTTTTTATCGTCATATTTCTTGGTTTCCAATCAGCTTGTCAAATATTTGACTGCCGAGTCGGACCCAACAGGGTGGCTGCTGCGAATCTTTATTTCGATGACCCCAGGGCTGAAGCACTCATGCTACCCAGGAAACTTCTTCCCTATTAGTTTATTTTAAACTGCTCTCTGTTTTTAATATTCCTCTGCTTGAATTTGTGCCACTTAATTCCTCTGCTTGAATTTGTTCTTCATTGATGTTCCTCTGCTTCTCCCACAGTCGCACTTAATTTCAGGTGAACTCCACCCGATGAGGTGGACCGTGGAGAACTTTGGAAGTTTTTTTCTTCTCATCTTGTCCAAAAAGCATGTATCATGCTTCTCTCTTATTTATATTTTTGCTTTGACAAGTTTTTTTCTTTAATTAAATATTCATTAATTAAGTGGAGGGATATATCGGCTACCATAACCGTTTCAAAAGATAATATCTACATACAAATATTCTAATCCAATCAGTCAAAGAAACATTTGGACTTTTGGAAAAGGATGGAATGCTAGCAAGAAAGAGCATAGGATATCGATGGAAGTGATTCCAGACTTCAAACACTCCACCCCCTACCGAGTTTAGTGTGGCCAGACTTCAATCGAAAACCTACGTTCTATATTTAAGAAAAAATTAATAGGAATGTCTAGGATGAGTAGCTGAAGATACCATTCTGAACTGTGTGAATAAATAATCCCTCCTGGTCAGAAAATGTAGCTCCTGCATGCAACTAATTTATTCATACGACATTTGTGATTGTTTATTGAGCCCGAGTATTGCCATAAAGTCAGCTGCATACAGGTTAGTCTCTTTGAGATTGTGATTGAAAGTTACCTCTGCATGACTTGCCAATTGTTGAATTTGTCCTTCCAGATATGTGAGTTCCCGTGGATGCCTTGCTCGACCATTTAGAATGTTCATTGCCAACAAACTATCAGTTTCAATTATGAAAGATTTTTCGATCTGGGCTACGCATTTCAGACATGTCAAGATTTCAAGAAATTCATATTTCAGTATAGAGTTAGAGGTTGTGGTCTCTGAAATAGCAAAGATTACTGTGCATTGTGTGTTTCTCATAACACATCGTAATCCAATTTTGTTATCCTTGTAAGTTGCATCACAATTGATCTCAATTTTCTAGCAGGAGGCTCCGACAAATTTAAACGGCTAAAACTCACTTTCTTTCAATTTATTTTTCAAATACAATCCCAAATATATTTGGGGAAAAAATACCTATAAATAGAGCCTAACATTGATGCGTATCTGATATCTCTTTCAAATTCAATTTTCCTCTCTCCTTCTCTCTTGTGGAAATTTTTTTGGATCATTGATTCGATTTGAATTGTTTAAAATTGATTCACCTAATTCAAATTTCAATAATCAATTGACAAACTTAAATTAATTGAATTCAAGATATCATTCCCAACAATCAACTCCAAATTTTGGTTAGTATCTCAATCATGGTAACCATGGTGGTCAATTTGATTGGCAAGGTGGAGCTCAATATGGTGGACTTGACGGTGTGAAATATGGTGCTGAAGGCGGTGGACACAATTCAAGTCCAAAAATGCTTGGAGTTCTAAATGAATAGGAGGACATTGAGAATAATGAGCGAATGGCAAGTGGCTACAAATAAATGAATAAAATCACATAATCATAGTCTGAAGATGATGACCAAGTCCTGGTGAAAGCATGGCTTTGATATTCCATGGTTCCAAAGACAGGTATGTATCAAAGAATTGGGAATTTTTGGGGGAAAATTAAGCATTTTGTTCTTGAACACACATGAAAAGGTAGAATAGTGCATGAGTGCAAGGCTCGTTGGCAAAAAAATTCAAGAGAATTTGGTCACTACACTACGACAAGGAGCACTATCACAAGATGGTGGTAGTGGGAAGAGGAATGAAGATTTTTGAAACGAAGTCATTATATTTTTCATACAAGATCAGAGTCACCATTTAAGTAATAAACACGTGTATAACATTTTGTGCGAGGTTCCGAAGTTTCGAGCTCAACATCCGATGAGAATTCGATGTGTGGAGCACCTATCGGTCAAATCTAAATGGCCAAAGTAGTGAGGGAAGCGGAAAGAGTCAAGGTTGAATAAGAGAGACATGTATTGAATATCAACTCATGAAACCACACATGATAATGAAGATCCCCCAAGTATGTCATGACCGACGAGCCTGAAAACTTAAAAAGCTCTAGGCAAACAAAAGAAAAAAAAACTTTAGTGATTACATGGTGCTGAGAAGACTCTTGTTCCAACCTCCATGTAATAAATAGTCTTTCAATGCTTGTAAATGCTAGTTTCTTTCTTGGTTGTAATGCTAACCGATAGAGAGGCACAGGGCCTGCGAGCCCTATTATCTTTGACTTATTTTTGTTCTTATATTTTGCACATGAAATTACTTTCTGATGAGGCGTCAAATACGTGTATTTCTTGAAGCATTTAACATATCTTTTATTTGTTTTTTGGAGTAGATTGCTAGGTTTCAATAGGTTTACATCATAAAGGATTTAGATGACCATTTTTGGTTTCCTATCTAAATCCTTCATTTTTAGCCTATTGTGAATCTAATAATTTTTTGTCCTTACGAGCATCTAGATCTTGTTTTCTGAACTCATTTGAAGATTATTCGTAAGAACTTTGAAGTAGGTTAATGGGAGGTCGTCGTTGTACCTCTCAAATGTACTATTTTAATCCCTAAAGTGCTCTTAACTACAATTAAGTAGATAATGACAACTCGGGGTCGTCCACGGAGACAAAGGATTTTTCTAAGTGTTTGCTCATATAATGGTAAATACTATACTAGATATAAAGATATACATA
>JAULKM010084672.1:0-11467 GCA_032355605.1 Rubia tinctorum
GAAGGATTTAGATACGAAAACCAAAAATGGTTATCTAAACCCCTTATGATGTAAACCTACCCAAATCTAGAAATCTTTCAACAAAAAGATAACAAAGGAGATGTTAAATGCTTTGGTAAATACATACATTTGACGTCTCATCAGAAGCTCTAAACAACCCATACCGTTGAAATGCTCAGGAAGGAGTTCACATACAGTGGCATATGGTGATTAGCGCGGTCACACACTCAAGATGTCAGAGACAAGCACCTAGCTGGTGGTCCATGCCAAATTTCACGAACCTTGCAAAGCCAAGGTACACAACCACCACAAACAATAGTTATAAAAACTATGGTAGATGATGTGAACCTAAAAGTATGCAATAACTAATACATTTGACACATTTGTTAATATTATTTTTTGGTTGATTGCTAGTTTTAGTTATTTTTACATTTAAAAGGTTTTGGATGACCGTTTTATTAACTTAGATGGATCTAATGAACACTATGTCCTCATGAACAACTAGATCTTTTGTGAGCTTATTAGTAGGATGGTCGTGAGCCCTTCAGTGTGGTTTTTTAGAAGTCCATTAACAAGGGTGGTAGTAGATAGTAGAAGGTCATTCGCAAGGATGGTAGTAGACAGAAAGCCACGAGTCAAAATGTTTTAGTATATGGAATAAAGTTGAGAAGAAGAAGAGAGTCTAAGTTCTACCACTAAAAAATGGCATGGCAACATGATGGTGCAAAAAAGCCTTGGCACAGGCCAATTTGTTCTATACGGCCTGTGCCCTTGAAGATTCCTCGTGCGTCTAAGTATAGGCACGATCCATGCCATTATAAATAGCCTGGGCCACTCAAGTTTCAACATTTGAAGACCGGCTCATTGGGTGTGATGATTTTTATAACTGCCTCATCAATTTGCTCAGAAATCAACTCGCAATCGGCAGCCAACAAGGATATACATGACCTGCCCTATTCACAAGAAGAAATCACGCTACTAGCTGGGGGCCCGTGGAGATCTAAATGGTCTGGGTCATTCAAATGCTCAGGAAGAAGTTGCCAGCCAGTGACCCATGTCGAATGGTAAGGCCATGCACTCAGGATGGCCTAGAAAAGTGCCTAGCTAGTGGCACGTGCTAAATTACATGGATCGTGACAAACTAAGCTAACAAGGGCCGTGTGCTATATCATCGCTTGTGCCAATGAAGGCTATTAGAGTTTCCTTGATGTTTTTGGGCCTTTTTCGAGGCCCAATTCCCTAATACTATATGTAGGAGCTTATGTCTACTAGGGTTTTATATTGGATAGTTTATTTTCATTCACCAAGTTTTTCCTAAGAGTAGGTAGAGAGAGAGAGAAACATGCTAACCCTTCTCTCTAATTTATTTATCCTTGTTTTTTCCCAAGGGCATTGAATCTAATGAAATATTTGGGTTCAATTCTTGGGGAGTAGTAATTTAGCTTGGGAATTTTTATTTCTATTCATGATTTGGTAGTTATTTTTTGAGATTCTAAGATCTCTCTATCATTTGTGCTTATGAACATTGTGTTAATTGTGCTTTACAATCTTGTTAATTGCATGATTGTTACACTATGTTGGCATACACCTTTGTCTACTTTCATATTGGCACATTTATTAATATCCCCTGGGGATTGAAACCTAGATGTAATAGGGGGAGTGAGGTTCGGGACCATAAGGGGTTCGGGACCATTGGTAGATTGCTAGTTTTATTTAGATTACATTACAAATGGTTTGTATGACCCTGGCTGGTTTTCTTATCCAAATCCCGAGTTTTGTACGCTTAATTGGATCTAATGGACACTTTCCCCTCAGTAGTACCTATATATTCTTATGTGAGCTTATTAGTAGGTGATTTGTGAGAATTTTAGAATCATTTTGTAGAAGGTCATCTGCGAGGGTGGTAGAATATATTGGAAGGCCATTCGCAAGAATGGTAGAATATATTTTAAGACCATTTGAAAGGATGGTAGTAGACCCGAACCAGCTGACTAGAGGACTGGCCAGCATGAACTAACCAGCTTGCACAAAGCAAGCTAGTTGGCAAGAGGGTTCAGCTCTAGCACATCCCGTGCTAGGGGTGGCTAGCACGGATTGTGCCAACTGGCACGTGTCATGCCATAACCCCTTGGCACGGACTGGTTGGCACCAACTAGCCCGTGCAACCTAAATTGCTCTGAAGACTAAGTATGGACACAGACTGCACCGTTTCACACAATCTTTGTTGCTTCAACTCAAAAATAAAAAGACTAGCCCATAAGGTGCAAAAAACGATATGACACGCACTATTTTACTTAGGGGAAAAGTGCTTCCAACTGAAGGCCCACTGTGAACAACCCAGGGTTCACGATGAGAAGTTCAAAATGAGGCTCCAGCCAACGGGACAGGCCAACTGACACAGGTTTTGCTAGCATAATGCACCATGGCCCATGCCAGATCGGACGGCTCATTCTAGGGTGTGTGGCCCATGTCAGCACGAAGCCAACTCGCTGGTATAGACCCTGCCATTTTCCATTGGTAAATTGTAGCTTCTAGGGTTTTTTGGCCTATTTTTGGCCTTTATCAATGTCAAATTCCCTACTACTATTTAGATGTACCTATGTCTACTAGGGTTAGAGTTTACTCATTTTAGACTCTTAAGAATAGGATAGAGAGAGAAATGAGCTCTTTATTCTCTCTAAAATATTTTCTCTTCTTCTCTTTATTTTTTTCTACCCAAAGGCAGTGAATCCAATGAAATATTTGGGTTCAATTCTTAGTAAGCAGTAAATTAACTTGGGGTTTGTATTTGTATTCATGAATTAATGTTTGTTTTGTGAGATTCCTTATATCTACCAATTTCTATGTGTTTATAAATATTATGTTTACTTGTCTTTATGTTCTTATTAATTGCATGACCACCACACACCGTATCTACTTTCATGTTAGCATACTTATTTATATCCCCCAGGGAAGGAAACCTAGATGTTCTTGGGGTAACAATAGTCCGAAACTGTATAGGTGTGTGCATGTGGGTTGCCAAGTCAACATTATGATCAATGATACTCTAGTCTTAGCTAGAATATTAGCTCGAAGAGTTATGGATACAAATATCTTTAATAGCAAACTAGGGTTTGCGTTTTCAACCCTAGAGCAATCGATAAGGTGCTTCACCTCATTTGCATTTTTAGGCCTAGCAAGAAGCATTCATGGTGTATTTCCCGGGATGTAATCGTACGGGAGATATTTTGATTTGCACAACTAGTAGGGCTATTGTTACACTTCCCTAATAATAGAGGCAATGCTAATAGAAGATTACATGCACACCCTAAGTGACAGGTATGGAGAAGTGCTGACCATCGACCACACAACATGTCATAAATGCTAAAATAGGATTATACATCTTGTATGTAATGGAATCAAGGATCGAAAAAACACTGATCATGTTACGCATATACTACCCAAGTGATAGTTTACATAGTTTATTCTCTTGTTATTTGCATGCTAGTAGTTGTTAGTAACCCCCACTCCGCCTCCCCCAAGCATGTTTTTAGAAATACTAGATATTCCTGACCAGTGATCGGATTGACAACCCGATCACGGTTGTGTGTAGTAAACTTTTAGATTCCTAGAATCTTTGTGGACGACCTCAGTCTTGTCACTATCTACCAGATAGGTAGCATAGTAGTAGGAATGGGAGTAACAATATAAATTCTATCTTTGACCTTAAATAGCCTCATCTCGGTTTAATAATTGTGTATCTCGTGATTCATTAACAAACGCCGGGAGGGGAGGTTAAATTTTTGCGCTCCTGTCGGGGATACTAGTTTAAAGGTTTAATTTCTAACTTGCATAGCCTGTTAGTTTATTAGTTAATGTTGTTGTTTTGCTTTTTATTTTCCAGAATAGGTATTTCTTCAGTTCTTGGTGAAAATCGAGAAACCTTGCACTACGATTCCAAACTTTGTTGTTTTCTCTCCTTTTATTGTAAAAATGAGAAAAAAGATGTAGGGGGATAATATTCAACATATAAGATGTAGGGTGTGTTTTTACGATCATCCTACAAAGCATTTCTCTTGTTTGAGTGATTATGGGATAAAGATGGAACTTTATTACAAGACCAACGGGAATGAGCATGGAGGCCATACCTTAACTCACCCAGTTTGGTCCAGGGATACACCTCAAGATCTGCATGTGAAGAAATACTCGGGGGCTTTGACCAATTTCGGTAAGACTGGTGACTCACTTCAAAACTAAGTTTTTGGCTGCATCAGAGATTTTGGAATTCAACTCTCCTCGGGTGTTGAGAAAGTTGGGGCAAGTAAATGAGTTAATAGGGATTGTGAACCAACTAGTGGGGAGATGGGAACTATTGGATGAGGAAGCTCCACCGCCTCCTCTTTTGGATGAGTTGAGGAATGAGAAATGTAAGGAACACCACAGAAACCATTCGAGATCCTCAGCTATTATGAGGTTAACACTTCTATTTTGACACTACCAATTTTATGCCTAAATGTGAGAAATTGTTGAATAACTTATGTGATTCAAGACATGAATTTAGTTATAAATTGGTAGACTAAACTAAAAATCACTTCCCCTCTCTCATGAAAATTGACCTCCCTCCTAAGTGTAAAGATCCTGGTATATTTGTTATTCCTTGCATAATTCAAGAGAGTTTAATCAAAGATGCTATGGTGGATTAAAGGGCACTCATTAATGTTATACCTTACTCTTTGTATAGATCATTGAATTTTCCAAAAATACATGCCACTGGGGTTGTAGTCCATTTGGCCCACTGCTCCACCATATACCCAAGAGGTATCGTGGAGGTTGTGATAGTTCATAAGAATGAATTAACATTCCCAATTGAATTTTATGTCTTGGATATGAAAATTGAAAAAAAAAGACCACCTCTATATTGCTAAGTCTACTCTTATTGAAAACTTCTAAGGTTAAAGTTATTGTGCATACCGAGAAGTGAACCTTAGAATGTGGTAAATTCATTGTGGAATTTAACATGTATGGGAGTGTAAATTGCATTGTTAATGAGTCCCCTCCTATGTTGATTGATGGTTTTGATGATATTTTGCAACAAGATTTTTGATACTGCTATGAATGTGGACGTAGATTATAATCCTTTGAATGATGTTCACTTTAGTTCTAGGAATGCCACTTTAGTTGAGAATGTGGGGACGGTTGATCCTCAGATTGAGATCCACTTAGAGGCCCAAACCAACAACCTAGATGACTTAGTGATGCCTGAAACTAAGTGTTCAATAGAGGAACCACACATATTTGAACTTAATCCTTTACCTGAAGACTTGAAGTATCCTTTCTTAGGCAAGGGTGAGACATTACCGGTGATTATTTCTAGTAGGCTCACTAGTGACCAAGTGGATGGGTTGATTAAGGTACTTCACAAATTCAAAGGAGCCATATGATTGACTTTAGCCGACATTAAATTTATAGGTTCCTCAACTTGTATGGACCATATATTATTGGAGGAGGTTACAAAACCCGTACGCCAACCTCAAAGGCGATTAAACCCACCAATGATGGACATAGTTAAAGGTGAAGTCCTTAACCTACTTAAGGTGGGGGTGATATATCCTATCTCTAATAGTAAGAGGGTTAATCCCACTTAAGATGTTCTAAAAAAGAGTGGAGTGACTGTGGTAGAAAAAAAGGACAGGGATTTGGTTCTCACTTGTGTTCAAAACCGGTGGCAAGTTTGTATTAATTATTGGCCATTAAATGTAGTAACTTGCAAGGACCATTTTACCTTAAATTTCATCGACCAGATGCTTGAGAGATTAGCCGGTCAATCTTACTATTTCTTCCTAGATGTTTATTCTGGATGTTTCCAAATACCCATTAATCCTGAAGACCAAGAGAAAATGAAATTTACATGTCCCTTTGGCACTCTTTCCTATAGGAGCATGTCTTTTGGTTTTTGCAATGCCCTGAGTACATTTCGGTGATGCATGGTTAGCATATTCTCGGAGTTTATGGAACAATTTAGTTCATGTCTTGATAGATTATTTCACCATTCATGGGGATTCCTTTGACTCTTGCTTACATTCTCTATCACTCGTGCTAGAGAGGTGAATTAACACCAACCTTCTTTTAAACTCCAAGAAATGAAACTTTATGATGGAAAGGGGCATTGTTCTAGGTCATGAGGTGTCGGCTCAAGGTGTAGAGATGGATAAGGCTAAAATAGACACAATCACATCCTTACCCAACCCCACTAGTGTGTGAGACCTTAGGTCATCTTATGTCACTCCAAATTTTACCAACATTTCATTAATGATTTTTCTAATATTTCCTCTTCCTTATGCAATTTTGTTTTTTTTGCAAACTGGAGTTTAATTTATTGTTCATAGTGAGGGTAGGAAAGCCTTAGATACCTTGAAATAAATGCTTGTGACCGCTCCTATCATCAAACCTTCAAATTGGTCATTTCCTTTTGAAATAATTTGTGATGCAACAAAATATGCTTAGGTGTGGTACTACGTCAAAGAATCGAAAGGTTACCACATGTTATATACTACATGTCGGAAACTCTTAATGATGCACAACCCAATTACTCTACAAAAGAGAAAGAGTTGTTGGCCATAGTATTTACCCTTGAGAAGTTCAAGAAATATTTGTTAGGCACAAAGGTTATAGTTTACATAGATCATGCGGTTCTTTGCCACTTGATGACTAAGTAGGAAGCAAACAATTGTTTGGGGTGACTACTAGCCAACCTTGGTATGCTGACATAGTAAACTACCTTTCCACTTGGGAGTTTCCCCCCTCCTTTGATTAAACAAGAAAGTATAGGTTGGTAAATAAGGCGAAAAAGTATTTTTGGGATGACCCTTACTTATGGAAGCATTGCACTGATCAAGAGATGAGGAGGTGTTTTTCTAAAGATGATGTAGAACCAATACTTAGACTTTGCCATTCTTCCAATGTGGGTGGACATTTTGGGCATAAGAGGACCGCTAAGAAGGTAGCGAAATGTTTCCTTTATTGGCCTAACATATTGAAACATACCTGAGAGTTCATCCTAGCTTCTGATTTTTGTCAAAAGATGGGCAACATATCATTAAAAATATGAGATGACCCAATTTCTGTCAATGCCGGTTGAGATTTTTTATGTGAGGGAATGGATTTCATGGGTCCTTCCCCCCGAGTGGTCCTTGATTATTTATTCTAGTGGTCCTTGATTATTTATTCAAATTGATCGAGGCCAATACGATAAAGAAAAATGACGCATCAATAGTTATAAGTTTCCTCAAATCCAACATTTTCTCACGGTTCAGTCTACTCCAAACCCCAATTAGTGATAGAGGTACTCATATTTGTTACAAATTCATGGCTAAGAAAAATATCTAATACAGAGATCAAATCCATCCTGGAAAAGACGGTAAACCCATCTAGAAATGATTGGAGAACTTGATTAGATGATGCACTTTGTGCTTACCTGACTGCATATGAAACTCCCATAGGTATGTCACCTTTCTAAATTCTCTTTGGTAGGAGATTCCACCTTCCGGCCGAAATTGAGTTCAAAAGCCATTGGGACGTTAACGCTTGAATATGAACTTGAGTGAAGCATAGAAACATAGGAAATTGCAACTACAAGAACTTGAAGAATTTTGGCGTGACTCCTATGAAACCACATTAATTCACAAGGAAAAGACAAAACCACGGCATGATGAGCAAATAGTGAAGAAGGACTTTTTTCTGGGACAAAAAATCCTTTTCTTCCAATCTCGGCTATGTCTTTTTCAAAGTCAATTTTTGTCATGATGGGGGAGGAGATCCATATGGCACCAGAGTATATGATCAAGGAGCAATAGAGGTAAAAGTTGAGAAGAATAGCATCAAGTGGTTAGTCAATCGGCAAAGGTTAAAACCTTATTTTGAGTGGGGATATTTAGGAGTGGACAAGGAGGGAAATTCCCTCGTTAGTGAGCAAATCCAAGCATGAACTCTCATAATACAAATAAGTTACGAGGATGACAATAACAGTGTTTTGATTTTGTGTTAATAGATTTTGGTGGTTTTATGATGATCGGATTGTTTTTTTTGTGATGTTTATTTCGGGACTGTTTGTCAACGAATTTTTGTATGGAAAAGTACTAATCTCGGTTTTTGTTTTTTTGATGCAAGAGTCTTTGCAACAAATTTCGGAAGGCTCTATGAAATGAGGAGGACAATTAGGATGAAAATTAAACTTTACAAATGTAGTTGACTATTTGGTGTTTTCTAACCTTTCATTTCACCTTGGTTGCATGCATTAAGGACAATGCATGAACTAAGTTTGGGGGAGGGCTGGAACACCTTTTATTTTGACAGCTCTTGTGTTTTTTGACCTTGATTTGGATATCTTGACTGATGACTATTTCTTTCCTTTTTCTTAGTTTTTCCTTCATTAGTTTTAGTTTGTTTCGAAAACTTTGTTTTTTGGTGTGAGGGCACCATTTGAAGTCTTATCGTGGGGTTAATTTTGTGGAATTTCAGTGGTGTAGGGTTTCTTTGGACGCACTTTCGTGATGTGCTTTTATCATTAGGTTGTTATTTTTGTTTTGGGTATCTTTTGGTGTTATCTTTGGTTTTGGGGAAGTTTTAATAGAATTTTGGTGGTATAATCTTCAGAGTGCAACCTCTTTATATTTAGGGATATGTTTGGGACTGATTTTTGTGGTGGTTTTTTTATTATCTTCATGTAGTATGAAGCCCACCTTTGAGCCATTTTGTGCTACGCAAGAAAATATGAAAAAATGAAAAAATGAAAAAGAAAATATATACCCAGCTAAGTTGGAAACCCCAAAGGGTAACTTAGGAAAAAAGGAAGAAAGCTCGGTTAAGTCGAAATACCTAGGTAAAAATGAGAGGCAAGGTCCGGCTTGGTTGGAAAAACTAGAAAAAATGAGAGGCCATGTGGAAGAAGGATAGAAGTGAGCTTAACATGTGTCAATGATAGGATGAAAACCAGAAAGGGATCCTAGGAAAAATGAGAGAAATTGAGATAAATCATAAACTAATTTGAACATTTTTTGGACTATCTTTTGCTATTTGTTTGGCAATATCTCTTAGATTGACTTTGGCAGCTTCTTCGGGGAAGTAATCTAGTTCAACACTTATCATTTTACTTTTCCTTTTTCTTCTTAGATGGATTTTGGGTGTGTAGCTTACTTTAGCATCTTCGAGAAGAGTGAGAGTTGTGAGATTCTTACAATATTTGGGGGAACTAGGGTAGCTTGGGAATAAGTTATATGTATTGGTTAACTTATATTTGCATGCTACATTCCTCTTGGGTCTTTTCTCCTTTTTTTTACTCGAGGAAGAGTAAACGTTTAAGTGTGGGGGGGATAAATGTACACCTTTATGCATGCATTAAGCAATGAATTTGGCACTTTCATTATCATGTTTTGTTTATTACTATTTTTAGTTAGCTTTAGATTAAAAATGGTTTTGATGACCATTGTTGTTTTTCTTATCCAAATTATGAGTTTTGTTGACATAATTGGATCTTATGGACATTTGTCCTCGCGAGCACCTAGATTTTCCTTTGTGAGCTTATTAGTAGGTGGTTCGTGAGACATGAAGATATTTGAAGCCCATTCCTAGAAGATATTTGAAGAACATTCACAAGGATAGTAGTAGACATAAAGGCTACAGAATCAAAGCATGGTAGGATATGGAATTGAGCCGGAAAAGGAGCAGTTGGAGTTCAATAAGGTAAAAAATGAAAGGCATATGTAACCAGCCTACCACCCGACCAGCCAACACGAACCAGCCAGCTAGCACGAGGTTAGCTAGTTGGTACAAGGGTTCGAATCTAGCACGGCCTGTGCCAGAGGTGGCGAGCACAGGCCGTGCCATACTCCCTTGAAACAGACAGTTTGGCACAAGCCGGCCCGTGTCACCTAAACAGCTCTGTAACCTAAGTATGGACACGGACCAAGCAATTTCAAATGGCCCGTGTCGTTTCAACTCCAAAATGCAAAGACCAGCCCAAAGATACGAAGAACAACACGGCATGTGCCGTTCAACTGGGCAAAAAAGTGCTTCTAGCCGACGGCTCACTCCAAACGACACGGGGAGCACAGCATGAAAATGAGTTCCAAATGGGGCTCCAGCCAACAACCTATGCTAGCAGGAGGTAACATGGCCCGTGATAAACCGGCCAGCCCATGCCGACAGGAGCCTATACGACTTATGTTAACATTAAGCCAGTTGGATAACATAGACCTTGCAATTTTCCACTGGCCGTGTCAATTGCGGCTTCTATGGTTTTTGGCCTATTTTGGGCCTTTTTCAAGGCCCGATTTCCTACTACTATATATATGGACCTATATCTATTAGGGTTGAATTTTATGTCGATTTTAGAATCTAAAGAGTAGGGTAGAGAGAAAAGGAATCTCTTCCTTCTCTTTGAAATTGTTTCTCTTCTTCTCTTTACTTTTCTTCTGACAAAAGGCATTGAATCCAATGAAATATTTGGGTTCAATGCTTAGGGAGTAGTAATTTTACTAGTGGTTTGTATTTGTATTCATGAATTAATGTTTGTTTTGTGACATTCCTTAGATCTACCAATTTCTATGATTATTATGTTGGCTTTTCTTCATATTCTTATTAATTGCATTTTTATAACACTATGATTGGAACACACCATAGTCTACTTTCATGTTAGCGCACTTATTGATATCCCCTGGGGAAGGAAACCTAGATGTGCTTGATGTAACGATAGTCCGAAACCATATAGGTGTGTGCATGTTGGTTTCCAAATAAATGTTACGATCGACCACACAATAGTCTTATCCATAAAATTAGCCTGAAGGGTTACAGATAGGGATAGCATTAGTAGCAAACTAGGGTTACTGTTTGCAACCCTAGAGCCATCGATAAGGTGCCTCACCCTTTTTTTCCTTTTCAGGCCTAGGGAGAAACATCTGTAGTGTAGCAGTAAGTCTGCACATCAGTAAGGACCATTGTTACACTCCCCTAATTACTAAAGCGGTGCCAATAGAAGACTACATGTGCACCATACGTGACAGGTATGGGGAATTTTCTACCATCGACCACAACACATGTCATAAACACTAGAATAGGCTTATACATCTTGTATGTGATGGAATCGAGGATCGAAACAACATTGATTGATCATGTTATACAAATACTCCCCAAGTGCTATTTAACAAGGTATATTATCTTGTGATTTGCAAGCTAGTAGTTGTTAATAACACCCAAGCCTCTTTTTAACAATACTAGTTATTCCTGATACGTGATCGAATTGACGATGCGGTCGTCGCTGTGTGTAGTTAACTTTTAGATTCCTAGCATCTCTGTGGATGACCCCAATTTTGCCACTATCTACCCCGCAGGCAACATAGTAGTACAAATGGGAGAAGCGATATAAATTTATTCTTTGGCCTTATGAAACCTCCTCTCAGTTTAATTAGTGGATCTCCCATGATTTATTAAGCTA
>JAULKM010084700.1:0-11466 GCA_032355605.1 Rubia tinctorum
AATGCAGATGATTATCATTTTGTTTGTTACGATCAGACAGATCAAAAGGTCAACTCATCAACATTTGCCTTCCATTTGTCGATCAAATTATTTGAAAAAAAAATTAATCTACGTTAATAAAAAAAATTAATCTACGGTAACAAATAAATTAATACTTAATCATAATCAACGGTGGGGAAAAAAATAAAAATATGTGAGTGCGAAACGAAGAAATTAATACTTAATCATAATCAACGGTGGGGAAAAAAATAAAAATATGTGAGTGCGAGAGTAAATTTTTTGAGGGCGCAATTATTTAAAAAAAAATTGGAGGGCGCATTTTGAAAATGCGCCCTCCCTTAAGTTTCATAAATTAAATAAATTAAATTTAAATAAATTAAATTAAACTTTACGAGGGCGCATTTGAAAAATGCGCCCTCTTCTTTATTTAAAAAAAAAATTGGAGGGCGCATTTGCAAAATGCGCCCTCCCTTAAGGTTCTGAAATTAAATACATTAAATTAAATTAATTAAATTAAACTTTACGAGGGCGCATTTGAGAAATGCGCCCTCTTCTTTATTTAAAAAAAAATTTGGAGGGCGCATTTGCAAAATGCGCCCTCTCTTAAGGTTCGGAAATTAAATCAACTAAATGTACGAGGGCGCATTTTCAAAATGCGACCTCCCCTCCAATATCCAATTTTAATCCATAACTCCCCCACCGTCCAAATCCAGGCAAAACACCCCCCAAAAATAAAGCACTCAGCATGAAGCACCCCTCTGTTATCATCATCTCCGAGAACTTGGCCGGATTCCTCCTCCATTTCCGGTCCTGTGAATCGTATACGCATCCATCGTCTGTTCCGCCACACGTACCATTGAGCGCCCCGCCCTCCATCGATTTCCCAGCTCTTTGGAGCAAGTTTCCTAAAACCCTGGACTTGTGGTGTTCCATAGGCCTTAACTTGAAGCTTCCATTGCGGTACGGTCCCAAGGAGATGGTCTTCTTTAGATCCGTGATGGATGCAGTGCTTCCCCCATTTCTCCTACTGTACTGGAATCCTCACCCCATGTTCATCATTTTCCTTTCTAATTAGGGTTTTGTTCTAACATATATCCCCTGAGTATGTTTGACCGTAAATATCTCTAGTTATTTATAATAATGTCGCCTAAAAAAATAATATTTAGAAAATAGACGTGAACACAAATCTAAAAATATTTTACATGATATATTTATTGTTTATATATTAGATTATATTTATGTTCAAACTTTTTAAAATTTGACTTTCAAAAAGTAAATAAGCAATTTAGAGCGGGACCGGGGAGTATAATGCGTGCCTTCTTGATCAGCTTTAATCATTTGCGTCTGTTTGAAGTAATTCTGACTAGCTAAAATTAATATTACCAGCTCACAATATTCTTGAATTATTAATTACTGGTTTCACGTTGTAGCTTTAGTTGCTTTTGATTAGTTAATGGAGCTGCCTTACTGGCTGCTGGATGTGATTATTTTGAGTTTCCTTTGAATTTTGTGAGATTCGCTCCGAACATTGATTACATGAACGCTAAAGCCCCGAGTATATAATTAGTAGAGGTTACCTTTTTTTTTTTTTTTAATCTCTTGTGCTGGACTGCTTTAATTTTGGATAAGGTGCCAGATTGATGAGTTAAAGCTAGTTGTTTTCAATATAAATTACACCAGTCGAAAAACCTTGATTATTATTATTATTATTTTAATAAATCATCTCTACGACGAGGATTTATAGGGTTCACATCCTTTTCTATTAAACTCAATTTAATTTGCACAATGTGCGAGTACAACATATGATATGGGGTAAACTCATCTACATTGAAACACTAACTACATATTACAATTATAATCTAAGATCTTAGTGGCTAAAAGATAAGTACACGAAGGCACTAGTACATATTACAATACTAAACAAAGGCCTCCGTGACAATGAGAAAGACACTTCAAGGATAGGCGGTTCTCGCTGTGTAATCATAGGGTAGCCACAATAGACTCGACCCGACACTACCATAAAAACAAATTACAGTGAAGTATCAAATAGAACAGACACAAAATGTTTCATCTACACCTTAGATCAAACATCTAAGGCAATCAAAACAAAGCAATAAAGTTCCCCAACTAAAGATTCGGCACATCTCCATTTAACCTGTCAAGATCATTCCCCAAAACCAGGAGACTAAAAACCAGCCATTTTAATTGCCAAAATTTATTTTTCATCGGTGTTAGTATAGAACGTGAATTATCTCAAACTTGACCCCAAAAGACTATAAAGATCAATTAAATCGAATCAATAATATAATTGGCTTTAACAACCTAATGGACCAAAATTTACAAATTTGATATGAATCCAGATAATTAACAATATCGCTAGAAATCCGTTGTTTTAACGACTTTGACTTGTATTTCTCCTGATCGCCTCTTTGGATATCAAATATGAAGTCAATCAAGTTTAACTGGAAGGGGCTACAAGAAAAACAAATATTGACAGAGACAATCCATACCTAATACTCAATTCAAAAAACCATTTAAAATACAACCCTAAAAAAATGAAAACCACGAGAAAACTAAAACAATGAGAACTAAATGAAAACTAAAAAAGTGGTAGGTATGCATTTAATGCTCCATTAGCACCGGTATTAGTAAGTCATACCGGTGCAATTGGTTGGTTTGAAACAATAGAACCGGTAAAAGTACCAGTGCTGACACTATAATACAAAAATGGTGCTCACATTTTACAATTTCCCACGTGTTTTGGCATCAACACCGGTATAACTATAACGTCGGTGCTGAAATTATTCTCCCCATAGAGCCACAAACATAGAGCACCAGTCTTGAAGCCGGTGCTAGTTATAAAACATGATTGCGGTCCAGGTTTATATGATTTCCCGCAATTTACTATCAGAACCGGTACAACATATAATGTCGGTGCATAAATATCATCATTCTAGCATTATTAGTAATAGCACAGGGACCCATTACCGGTGCTAAATTTACCTATGCTCAAAAGTCCATATTTTTTTCCATCATTTACTTTTTCTAAGGGAAAAGGGAAAAGAAGAACACACAACTTAGTTTTTCGAGTGCCTTCAAAGGAAAGCAACTCCTTCAGAAGGAACAAAGGCAACTGATTTTCCAGCATGAACATGTCACGCCTGATATAAGGGCACACATTTACTACCCCCGTGATAGCTGAAGATGGGATCCCTCTCACTATATTGCACCCCGAACTCACTGAAGACGGGATGAAATTGGTTTGCGAAATATCCCATTATTTCGAGCATGAAACATCAATCTCTTATCATTACCTCCAAGAATGCTTCTGGTGCTTTTCTCCATTTCTGGTCCAATGAATCGTATGCGTTCATCAGCTGTTCTACAATGCCTTTGAGTGCGCCGATGCAGTCCTCCATGGACTTGCCAGCTCTCTCGAGGAATCGGACAAGAACTCGGGACTTGTGGGATTCCATAGGCCTTAACTTAGGGTTGCCATTATGGTACAGACCCAAGGAAATGGCGAGAAAAAGACTGAAATGGTGCTACAGTAACCCCACGCAGGATGCTAATAGAGAGGACGCAGTCACATAATGCATCCTCAACATTGTTTTTTATTTTCTGGCTTTTCCCATGCAGAAGACGCATTTACGTAATGCGTCTTCAGTATTTTCCCTATTTTCATTTTCTTCCAGTTCTGTTCTGAACGTGTTTTTTTCCTTAAAGCTGAAGACGCATTTGTGAAATGCATCTTCTATGTTTGACCGTTGTATTTTAGTCTGCGTCGGCACTGAATATTTTCTGGCAGCAAATATTAAGGACGCATTTTGTTAATGCGTCCTCGGCTTTCCATTGCTTTTTAACCGAGCACATCCCCCTTCTTCTGGTTATTCCCAGCCTAACCGTCGATATTTTTGTCTGGTTTTTCATCATCTTCAAGGACATCTCCCTTCTTCAAGAAACCGAACACATCTCCCTCTCGTTCCTTCGGTCCGATTCCTCTTACATGAGTGGCCTGAGATGGAAATTTGTGGTTCGGTTTGAGGTTTGGAAATTCAATATTGAAGGGAAGGTAGATTGATTTCTAGCACATTTGATTTTTCTTTGATTTGTTGTGGCATGAATTTTGACTTTCAAAGGTTTCTTTGTCGCTGTTAGGGCTGCCCTTGGGTTGCTGTTGTCTGTGCCGGAAAAAACTGAGCTTGGAGGCCGGTGAGGTTGAAGCACGCGCCGGTCGAGATCTGCGCGTGGGGGTCACGCGCCGCCCTGATAGCACCGCGTTAGGTGCACGCGCCACCATCAGAGCTCATGTTTTGGTGGAATCTGGCATGGTTTATTTTTTGGGTATAACTTTCGAATGGCATTTCATTGTATGGACTGTGGAATTTTCTGTGGAGAATTTTATGAAATAAACTGTAAATGTGGGAAGAAATGTATGGGTAATTTTCTGTTGTGTCACTGCTAAATGAATTTTGTTTGAAAATATAAATTGTATGAAGATACAAACAAGTTTTGGGCACACTTGAGAAATGTGGTGTTTATATATTGGATGAAAGACACTTCCTATATTTTCGAAATGGTATATAAGTTATGATATATTTTTGAAATGGTATTTTTGAAAGGTAAAAAATGAAATATTTTCGCTACCTTATGTTGTATGAAATGTTGAAGGAAAACAGTTTTGAGTTTTCTGAAAAATCTATTCAAAATCTTGTGCTCGTATTGCTGCAAATTATTTGAATTTGGTTGTAGTTAATAAGATCCAAGTATGAGAATTCTGTTTGGAAATTATTTGACGAGGTTGAATGTTAATGTTTGTGTACAGTTCATGGTATTTATTAATATTGTTTGGACGACATCTGTACAATTGCTGATTGTGTGAACACTTCTAGTGTAGGAATATTTTGGGTGACGCAGCATGGAATTCTTTTCTGTTCATAACAGGGTCAAGAATTGTTTGTGTAAGGTACCTTCTTTGTGAATAACTTGCACAGTGTAGATGAATGAATATTTATGTAGGACGAATTATGTTTTCTTGTTATGAATCGATAACTTGTGCATGTGTTTGTACCTAGTTTGATGAATCCAATGTAAAAAATTCATGTTATTTTGATGTTCTCTAGGAATTGTCATGTAATCATAATCTATGATGGTTGGGGGGGTCATTTTTGTTAGGATACATAATTATTTGTTGCATGCTTTTGGGTTGCAGTTGTACAATGGATTTGTTGCTGTAATTGTATAGAGATGGTGTGATTAAGTATGATGTGAATGTGGGTGTGTACTACGATCCTCCTATAGTTGAGAAACATGTGACCCTGAAGTGGCGGTTGAGCCACTCGTAGTTAGTTGAATTAATTGTGAGACGGATTCACATTCAATGTGAGGGGTCTGTTGTGAGAATATTTTATCATTGCCCTGAGATGATTGGTTCTTGCATATATTTTCGATGTTATGAAGTGGAGGTTGACCAGTCCACGAAGACCTTCTTTGACACTGTTGATGGAATGTCCATGTCGGCAGCCGATCTTTACATTCAGCTGCGGCGGATTGAGACCCACCTAGATCGTCCGGGTGATGTTGGCCCCGACACTTTCATGTCATTGTTGAGAACTTTTGAGAATGATACCTCAGCCACCTGCCCTTCATTCTCATATTCACCATATTGCCAAGGTTTTGGAGAATGTCATGTTATTGGGGAGTCGAGTCAACCTGCAGCATATGTCCAGTTAGGCAACTCTCAACCCTCCACGAGCGCTGGTCCACATGGTCATTATCTTGAACAATTCAATGACTTCGACAATGATTACGTATGTGAAAGTGTCGACTATGGATCCGGTGGTGGTGGTCGGGACCTTGTGGTGGGTGAGATTGATGTTGACAAAGTGGACGGTGAAGGTGGAGATTTTGCAGGAGACAGTGAAGAAGATCATTCCCTATCCGGTGATTCAAATCCAGGTGATGATGATCGCTTCCTGATGTACGAGAACAATGGTCCCACTGCATTCCATCAAATGTGGAATCCTAGTACTAGGGCAATTTTTAGGGATTGCAGTGGTCCTGATGAAGTTGGGTATGACCCGACTGATTGTGGCTGAGTACTTCCTAATTACGTTCAACCGACGAGGGAGGTTGATTTAGGTATGAGGTTCCGGAGTAAACCAGAATTGGTGTAGTAAATATCTAGGTGGAGCTCGAAGATGAACAGGGAACACCGAGTCGTGGAGAGCAAATCGTGTACATGGTATGCAAAATGTAAGGAAGCTTTCGAAGGGAGTGACAACTGCTCGTGGATTGTACGAGCCAACATGAAGTCTTCCCACGGGATGTGGGAGATCACCAAATGGGCTAGCAGTCATTCTTGCATTGGTGCTGGGCGATCAGACGGTAACTCTAATTTGGCATCGTTGATGGTTGCTCATTCCATTCGATATCAAATTGAAACAAACCCCTCGTTCACAGTCAAAGATGTTATAGAGCACGTGCGAAAGGAGTCAAAAGTGACCATTTCATACAAGAAGGCTTGGTACGACTGGCAAAAGGCTATTGATTTGGCCTTCGAAGCCTGGGAGGAATCCTTTGAGAGGTTGCCCACGTTCATGGATGAACTAGTCAGAGCTAATCCGACCACAGTTGTTGATTGGGCTGACGTACCAGATAGAGTTCGTGGTCATGGGTGTAAGAAATTCAAGTTCATTTATTGGGCATTTGGTTAGGCTATCGAAGCCTTTCGCATGTGTAAGCCAGTTATCAGTGTGGACGACACTTTCCCGAAGGGGCCTTACATTTCAACGATGATGGTCGCAGTTGTTCACAACGCAAATGATTATGTGTTGCCCATAGCCTATGCAATAGTAGACGCTAAGATAAACGAGAGCTAGCATTGGTTCATGCTCAAGTTGCGTCAACATGTGATAGGTGATGAACCGAGGTCCGTGTGTGTTATATCTGACATGCATTACGGGATCCTAAACGCAATGGCAAACACGGAGGGGTGGATGGAACATGCAGGAAACCATCGGTTCTGTTTTAGGAATTTTCAATCTAATTTCCTTAGCGCGAAAGGTGGGAAGTTCAAAAATGCGCACTTGAAGACCCTAGTGTGGCAGCTTGGTAGTGCCAAACAAGAACGGAAATGGTGAGAGTTCAAGGAGGAGTTGAAGGAGGTCGAACCCGCTGCGTGGACATGGTTGAAAGCACATGATAGGAGTAAGTTGTGTCTAGCTTTCGATGGAAATCATAGGTGGGGCATTCTTACAACCAACATGTTGGAGAGTTTCAACAATTGTCTGAGGCGCGCTAGACATCTACCAATAACTGCATGTATTAACGCGACTTTCGAAAGAACGGTCGAAATGTTTGCACGAAGGCTAACAGAGGTGACTAACTGGAGGTACCCTGCCATTACGCAAGTATATCTAGATATGTAGTTACTGTAGAAGTAAACGATGCTTTTGTTTTTTATTTTGCAGTTTGATTTACCTATACGGATTTGGAAGAAATTTGAGAAGAACGACATCTGGGGGCAGGGACATGTTGTCAATGTGTACGATCGTAATTTACAGATTTACAATGTCGTGACAAGGACGTTCGACGGTGGCATGGTTGAGCAACACTACACTGTGAAATACTTGAAGAAACATTGTAGCTGTCGGGATTGGTAAATTTTTCATCTGCCGTGTTCTCATGCCTTAGTTGTTTGCCGGAAAAGACGGGATAATCCCAAAGACCTTTGTGATGAGGCCTACCATACGACAACCTTCGTTGCTCAATACATCTTCGGTTTCATTCCTATTCGAGATCCTTCTTTGTGGGAACCGGCAAGCCGGATGTTGGTCCCGAATATGGAAAAGTTCCGCAATATAAGACGAAGCCAATTTGCGGAGAGGAGGATAAAGAATAAAATGGATGAAAGAGTACCTGGTGATCGTAGAGGGGGCCGAGTGGGGCATCCTGCATAGGGAACTGTTTGTAGTGTTAAGTTACTCGGGATGAATTTTTTAGAATTGTTGTTAAAAGCATCAGTTTCAATGATTTTGAGCTATGTATTTGGTTTAACCTTCGAGCTATTACTTTTTTGCACATTATTCTTTTAAGTACAGTTTGTCTTGCTCTATTATGTACAATTTGACGCATGATCATAATTTCTTTTTATTCAGGGATTCACGATGGACCATCCTGGACCAGTCGATGAGAAATTGCTCTGTCTACACATAGAGCACCGTGCAAGGGCAATATACAATTTTAACTTGGAGGATAAGGTCTTTCAGGTCAGACGTTGTGATGGGGCTTGTTGGGATGTTCGGATGCACGAGGGCGTTATGCAGTACGTGTGTGCGATGGGCTTCCAGGGCCTCCTTGATTCTGCGGCAATCCAAATCGACCATTTTCTTATCACGGCCTTGGTCGAGCATTGGAGACCCGAGACCCACACATTTCATCTTTCAGTTGGCGAGGCAACTATCACGTTGCAGGACATGGGTGTGCTATGGGGTCTACCGATCAATGGCATTCCCGTAACAGGTCTTGACCAGAGAAGGCAGTCGGTCGAGTGGCAGACCATATGCACTGACTTTTTAGGGGCAACACCCCCCTTAGATGCCATCCACGAGGGTCGTATCAAGGCCTCTTGGTTGGGTGACGTGCTGCGCATTCCCCTTCCGGATGACGTCACCGACATTGTTTGTCAGCAGCGGGCAATGGTGTTCTTGCTACTCTTGCTTGGTGGAATGCTTATGTCCGATAATTCGGGGTATAAGCTCTCTCTCGTTTACTTGTCGCTGCTCATGAACTTAAATACATCACATCAGTTTAGTTGGGGGAGTGCAATTCTAGCAAACTTGTACAGGAGCTTATATGACACCGCAATTCCCCCAGCGAAATCCATGTCTGGCCCGCTTGTCCTCTTACAGGTAACATTGCTATTTCAACATTTTCACTTTTAAGATCATGTTTTGAGTTATCACTGACATTACTATTTCCTCACTCGGCTTACATGCCAGTTGTGGGCATGGGAGAGAATACCGAGCATCCGTCCCGTCGGACGACTGCCACTGACCAACAACATGATGGCAGTTGGTTCCAGGTTCGTATTAAGTGCCAGTACTTAACGTTCTTCCCAACTTTCCCCTAACCCCAGATAACTTTAGTTTTCTTCACTCTATTCTGCGCAGGTGGAGAGGCCAATTTGTTTTATCAAGATCACCGATGCATATGCTCAGTGTGTACCGAGACAACTAACCGCTCTCGATGACCGTCAAGTATGACAGTGATTCTGCGGTTCCCAGCATAACAGTCACTTTCAAAATTTATTTATTCTCATATTAGTTAAAATCGGTACCCTTTTTCCAGTTCATTTGGCAGCCATACTCAAAGCATCTCCTGCATCATCTACCACTGTATTGCATCTCCGGTAGAAATAACTGGTTGTTGACGGTTGATCTCATCTCTGGCACATGGTCGAGGGTCACCATGTTCACTGAGTACTCCAGCAGTTCGGCTTCATCCAACCTATACCTGTGCAGTTAGTGTCCAATGAGGTCCAAAAACAACTACATACAAGAGATCGTTGGGGGAGGCCGAACGCGGACTGGCAAATTATCCTGAGCACACATGTTCAATCGTGGGAACAGCGGGAAAACTTTGTCGCCCCAATCCTCGGACTTGCAGATCCATATATACCGGACCCGGAATACATGGAGTGGTATATTCGTAGCACAGTGAAAATTATTGACCGACCAGGAAGGGGGCAAGCAGTTACCGAGGGGTTTCACGAAGATGAAGCAACCTTGGAGTATATGGTATTCATTAGTATTGTCCAACAACATTTCATTAATACAAACAATTTAACCAATTCGTTGAATCTAACCTATATATCTAATTGTTGCAGATGCAGGTTATGTTCAGGGTGTGGCTCAGGAATGACATTCCTCTGGACGCATGTCCCCCACCATATGCAGACATTATCTAGGACACACTAGAAGATGTCACAGGTGCCCTAGCATATGCGCAGGAGCCATCCAGAATGCGTTACTATCAGCCAGACGTGTACGCTGAGGGACCTCCACTAGGTGTCAAGTACAACGAAATCAGAAGCCAACGTCCAGCACCTCCAGGCAGACAAGACGGTCACCGATGGCGCCCAACAGGACCTGCTGCTGACATTGGTTCCTCTCAAGCCGGACCATATCATGCAGGTCCAGCGTACAAAGGACCATCAGATGCCGGACCATCGCACTACACCGCTTCACCGGTTCATCCCAGTGCATACCCTACACCATCCAGTGGTCATGCGCATTTCTCTGTAACTAACCCGTTCCATACATCTAGCGGTCCTCAACTTCATCATCATTCTCTTCATGACGCCGAAGATGATTACGATATGGAGGAGGATTCAACGGAGGGAATGCATGATCAAACCTTAGCTGTGTCTCCTCATTCGCCTGTATGAAGACGCACATCCCGCACCATACGCCCACCGCCATGTGGAACAGGAGGAAGGCTTTGTGGAGGGCGTCTTTAGTATAGTCGACGCGGGTTCAACTAACCCTTTATTAAAAATACCAACGTTTCTACCAACCTCATAGGAATTTATTCATATTTTTAATTTAATTACCATCGTGCACAAATCGATTAAACATTGAATATGACTAGTATTTTGTGTGTTCTAGTCAGGTAAATAGATGGGCTATTCGGGAAAAAAGGCACTCCATTATCCAACAAATGAATAATACATAAATCCATGTGAAAACTTTAAATAAATATATACGTACATATATATTTATGTATACACACACATATGTATAGAAAAACCTGAATTATAAGAAAAATACAAATTAATATTACCCAAATTTTCTTCATCTACAAACTTTATTCAAACCTTTTGTATATTAACAGTAATTAAAAAAATTAATTAGACCGGAAATGGGAAATGAAATTATTAGATATTTTTAATTCTAATCTTTCTTAAACACCGGAAATGGAAAATGAAATTTTAAAAAAATAATTCCAATTCTGAGGACGCATTACAAAAATGTGTCCTCCCCATCATTTCAAAATTTTATTTTCCTACTTTCTCCATAAATGAAACTTCATAACATAAAAATAATTTTTTTGGTGGAATAAAAATTAATGTGAGGACGCATTATTAAAATACGTCCTCTTCTTTTTTCCGTTTTCTTTAATTGTAAAATTCTACTGCCAAAAATAAAAAAATACTAAAAAACAAAAACCCATTGAGGACGCATTTTTTCACTCTTTTCCGTTTTCTTTTATTGAAAAATTCAGCTACCAAACGTAAAAAATACAAAAAACCAAACCCCCCTGAGCACACATTTTAACCAAAAACCTAAGCAGCATCCAACTCCGAGTAATTGCCATGAATGGTGCTTCAGTGGCGGATGGTGGATGTCAATAGGGAGTGCGCATTTCAATAATGCGCACTCGGTGTAACGCGCATGACCATAA
>JAULKM010084719.1:0-11466 GCA_032355605.1 Rubia tinctorum
ATTAAATTTTACATTTCAATTTATTTTCAGTAAAATAATATATTTAAATTAATTATTAAAGGTAGAATTAATGAGTAAGATAGAGAGAATCAAGTGGGGTCCATGAAGTGGTTTGGGAGTGGTTTTCACCATTGTGGAGAAAAAATTAAGTGTTTTAGTTGTGGTTTGAATTGCTGAGATGGAGGAGAGAGATTGATTATTTAATTAACTGAAACCACATGAGTGGTTTGGGAGTGGTTAGACCATTGTACATGGTCTTAGAAAGACTATATTATAGTCTATCGGTATATTATTGTCCAACCTGGTTGTATTTTGCTCGACCTGAACAGAATTAATCAAAGTCCAACCCAAATCATCCTAAAAGAGAAGGGCAAAAATAATTGAATTCGAGTATGTTTGAACCCTAGTCCAAAGGCAGAAAAATAAAAGTACAAAATATTTGAAAGGAAACTAAAACGGACACAATATACTAAGGCTACGATATCTAAAACTTATTCGAACTACATTGATCTAAACTAAATTAAATTGAACTGAACTTAAAATAAGTGTAATGAAAATAGTACTAAAATGACTAAGTTAACTTAAATTTCATCAAATTAAATTTCGTTGAACTAAACTGAACTATATTGATTTGAACATAACTGTATTGAACTAAAGTGTAGATAACCTCTAAAAAACAGGGCCTAAACATGTCTCTTCTCTGACTTGAACTAGTCTCTTCTTCAGTGAGTGGCGCTACTCGCCAAAGATGGTATTTGCTACTGCTAGGAGTCTTCTTTTGAGAAACCATCTTTTTCGTCTGCTAAGAGTTTTCTTTTTGGAATCCATCTTTTCTGGAAGGTTGTAAACCACTAGTAGAAAAATCTTGATTAAAGACACTCAATCAAAGGCGATTCTTAAGTAACTGCCTTTAATGAGGATCCGATGGAGGTTCCGAGTTCAGAACTCCCTCCCGAATCATCCCAGAAATTTTGAAGACACTTTTTAATTGATTAAATGCGGTTCTTTAATGGCCCAATATATAAGAATACATTTAGAATTCATCTCTTAGTCATTTTCAAATCCAAACAACCTCTCACCCTCAGACATTTCCCCCACCACAGCCTCCCAACTTATACTCCTATTTTCACCACTCTCCTCAGGTTCAAAACCATGGTTGCACCTCCGTACCCCCCCGCCTCCCACAACCTCCAACACGTCCCCACCGTGCCCCCATCTCCCATCACCCGACGCGGCTGAGCCGACCTCCACCTGCTGAGCACCACCGGTGAGAACTCCTCCGCCGCGAATTTCTCCCCCACCGTGCACACAGCTCCTCCGCCATCCACTTGTTGAGTCCGCCTCCACCCGTTGAGCGTTGCTCCTTCGCCCGACTGAGATGCCGCCGCCACTGAGTCCGATTGAGAAGTTGCCGCCAGTGAGCACTCATCTGCAGCGAATCCCTCCCCCACTGCGTGCTTCTCCTTTCTCCATCCACTCCTCATCCGCCATTCACTCCGCCTCCGTTGAACTGTGCCTTTGTCTGTATAACTAGGGTTTCCATAGCTGCATTTTATTTCTTTTTTTTCATTTCTCGCTTATAATTATTGTTTTCTTGTTCTGGTTACTGTTGTTAAAATATTTGTGTTCACTGATCTTGTTTTTGGTCACATGGTAACGGATCACTGACTTTGCTCCTGGAGGAATCAGTGGCAGTTTTTTTACCTCAGAATTAGGTTCCAAATTTGGAACCTATTTCAGACCTCGATAGAAGATGGTTTTCATATCCGCCTTTGATCGAATCGATCAAAGGCGGGACCAGAGAAGACACTTGAAAAGTGCTTTCTCTGGTAAGATAAAACCGTCTTTAATTAAGCTTTTCCACTAGTGAAACCCACCATCAAGGGGTGACACATTCACTAGCAACTCAAATTTCCCATATTCCAAATGAAAACATCATATCTGGCTTTTCGGTCATTTTTTTTAAAAATGACTAGTCTTTTTCTGCATTGTCTTTGAAAGAGTGATAACTCACCGTATTTGGTGTATCCGTCACACATGCAATATATAGACTATAACATGTATAAATAAAATTAATCTAAACTAGTTTATATATGTGCGAATCAATCAATGTCAATTTTAGGATCAATTAGGATTGTATCATATCAATCATAAGATACTCTACTCTATCAACCCCCCTCACCCTCAAGCTAAGCGTAGGGTTACAAGATATGCAAAGCTTGGAACAAAACATAACAAATAAATTACGAGATATACCCTTAGTGAAAATATCAGTAGCCTGCAGAGAAGATAGAACATGACTCTATCGGAACTTGCCAAAAGCAACCAATTCATAGAAAAATGGTAGTCGATATTAATGTGTTTTGCCCATTTGTGAGCAACCTGATTCTGAGCAAGAAAGATGGTAACGATGTTTTAGAAAATAAAAAGTGACGACGGGGAGAGAGGAACATGAAGTTCTTGGATGAGGTTGTATAACTAAGCAAGCTCAGCATCAGTGTTGACCATAACATGATACTCACATCACAACTGGATTGAGAAACTGTAGGTTGCCTTTTGACACTCCATGAAGCAAGATTTTCTCCAAGAAAGATAGCATAACCTAGGTGGATCGGCGGGTCATGAGACAGCAAGACCAAACAACATCTGGATAATCCAAAACTGAAAGAACATTAGAATATGGTCGAAAAGAAAGACCATAGTGAAGCGTACCATATACATAATGGAGAATGTGAGTGACAACCTAATAGTGATCATCACGAGGCATTTGAAGGAAATGACTGACAAAATTTATCGCATAGGAGAGATCAAGCCATGTAATGGTAAAATACCGCAACACACCTACAAGAGAGCGATAGTGTTTGTGATTTCAGAATTCAACACTCAAAGAGCTAAGAAGCTGAGGGCCAGGAATAAACGGTGTAGAGACGGGAGCAACATCCTTCGTACTTGCTCGTTGAAGAATATCCATAGCATACTTAGATTGCCCCGAAGAAAGCCAGCAGATGAGCAGAAAACTATTATTCCCAAAAATAATGAAAAGAGCCAAGATCATTGAGGGAAAACTCAAATTCATTTTTGGAGATAAACCGACGAATGAGAGCAGGACCATCACCAGTGAGAATGATGTCATCGACATACAACAGAAGATACAAAACCTTGGAGCCCTGGGAGAAAGTGAACAAAGAAGTGTCAGTTGAGCTACTACGAAACCTTAATCGATGCAAGTAACAACTAAAGCGGTGAAACCAAGCCCGAAGAGCCTGTTTAAGGCCATCAATGGCCTTGCGGAGACTACAAACATAATCATGATGGACATGATCCATGTAGCTAGATGCTTATTCCATGTAAAGAGGGGCACCAGGGAGTTCATTAGGAATTCATTATTCACATCCAGGTGATGAACTAGCTAATGAAAAGCAGTTGCAGAGACAAAATAACTCGGAAAATAGATGCTTTAACTACGGGGATGAAGGTATGTGTGAAGTCAAATCATAGTAGTTGAGCGAAACCCTCAACAACTGTTCGAGATTTGTATTGATCAATAGTGCCATCAGAATTATGTTTAAGTCAATATAACCATTTATAACCAACAATGTTAACACCAGATGGATGAGGAACAAAATCCCTAAGTGTTTTGATTCCACAGAGCCCCGATTTCATCATCCATGGCAGCCACCCATCGTGAATCCTTAAGGACGGATAAAAAACCACGAGGTTTGTTCTGAGTAAGAAAAGCCTCAAGAAAACTTGTAACTATATAATCTGAGTAATCCCGAGCTGTATGACTGTACATCTGAGATTGGGTTGTCATATGATGACTCGGCCTTAGTGGTAAGGGCAAAGAAGAGGAAACTGGTGTCTGTAGTGGAGAGTCAACGGATGGTGATTCTGGTACCATGAAAGGGTGAAAATTCAACATATTTGGTGTGCCTGGCATATATGTAATATGTAGATTACAACATGTATAGATGCATTGAATCTAGACTAATCTATATATGTGATATCAATAAAGATCAATTATAGGATCAATTAGAATCATATCGTATCAATCACCGGATATTCTATTTTATTAGTCTGCTATTTTTTTAGTCAGAATAGCAGTCTTCACCGAATTATTTTTCTAGTTGAAAGAAGCTTTGCCAGAAAGATATCAAAGGATCTTGAAAGAGATTTTTCCTACGTTGATAAATATAATGGCTATATTACACCTTGGAGTTGGAAACCTTCTTCAAAAAGGTTCAAATCTCCCTTCACATCTTCAATTGGGATGAATTTTGTCGATTTATTTTTAAATAAGTTTGATAAGTTGGTATAATGAGAATGGATTTGTGGCATGAGTGGAGAGAGATAAAATGAATTCCACTAAAAGGGATGAAAAAAATGCATCTTTAATCTTTCTCAAGTGGGGCAGATGAGACTCATCTGTTTTTTTCATATTTTTGTACAGATCCAATCAATTAGGTCATTTTATGTGTGTGAATTATGGGTGTTCAAATACTGGTGTCCGCACATCTGGGTACTACTATATGCAGGTAGCCAAAAATGTGGTTTGCGACCCGACATGGATGTACCGGTTGAACGTTCCTCAAATGGATGAGGAGATCCCTCAAGTTGTGAAAGAACAGGACTACAAGAGCTAGTTAAGCATACCCTATCCACCGTAAAATTAAACTTGTGGATGAGAGAGATCCCTCATGTTGGCCTACTTCAGTCACCTAACAACCACCAATCTTCTTCCCCGGTAAGCCTAACTCTTCCGACCATACCCCAACCCTATCTTTCTCATATATCCCTTTCCCAGACATAATCTCCCCAACCAAAATGGCCCATATATTTTTCTCTCCCAAAACCTCTCCACATATATTCCCCTTGCCTTCACCATTAACTTAGATCCTTATATCCCTTCCCAATCACCTGGATCCCAACCATAAGCTCTCGCCTTCCCACGCTAAACATAGCCCATTCCATTAGCACATGGGAGAAACCAAGCGCTGAATTCAGCCAATAATCTCATTCATGGTGACACTTTTGGTGCCTACAGGCTGCAATGGAGGCTTTTATGCTATGTCCCAAAGTGAATAACCATCACTAATAATTGGGAACCCTAAAAGCCATTATCTTTTAGACGATTTGATTTTTAAAATAAATAAATAAAAATATATGATTCTTTTAGAAATTTCATGCGATCACTAAAAATGTTAACAAAATCATTGCTAACCACCTCATTTTATCGAACATCATCGAAATGAATTCATGGGGGTAAATATTGCTTAACTATGTCACTAATAGAGAAATGATCAATTAAGGAAGCAAAGGTAACATTATCGACACATTTTTACAAGGTTAAATATTGCTTAAATATGTCACTAACAGAGAAATGAGCAATTACGACAACAAAGGAAAGTGATACCGTGTCAAACCGACTTTTGTGATATGTTCCTGAATTAGTGCTCATTCAAAAGAGTACTTTTGGATACAGAGGGCGATTCAATGGGTTGGAGAAAGTGATTTGATTCTAAGATGGTGGTTGAGCATCCTTTAAATCAATCCGTCATTAAAATTAAAGTCGTTCAACTGTTGTGTTGTAGGTTTGTTTTTTTTTATTCCTCAAGCGAAAATATTTTTCTAACTTATTTGTTTATCCTTCCCCACACCCCTCACTCGTTTTCTTCTGGATCTCATATTCTCCTCCTCCTTTCTATTCCCTTTGTTATCTATAATACACTAGATAAGGATAAGAAGAGTTAGAATATATCTTTCCCAATTCTTGTAAAAAATTTATACTCCCTCTGTCTCATCTTAAACTGCACAGAATATTTTTCACAACCTTCAAGAAACATGTTTGAACATTAATATGTTTAACTACGTATAATATCGCCAAATAAAAAGTTGATATTTGGAAACTACTTATTACGAAGAATCCAACAATATCACATACGATAATATTATTGTTTATATATCTATTCAAATATGTGGTCAAATTTTGTGAGTGTTGACTGCCAAATAGTAAGTGTGTAGTTGAAGCTGGGATAGAGAGAGTACTATATTCCTTGTATGATCGTGATACCATTTATAATCACCTCTATACATCAATATACACAACCACCATTAGTGTGAGTTTTACATTCTGTCATGGTATCGGATAGGTTTTTATTCTAGACCTAAAGTTTTTTCGGTCCAAACCTCCCTTCCCCACTGAAAAAAACAGTCATTGTGTTCAACGATTATGATCCTTACCTCCAACAAGTAACATCTTCAGCATTGAGTATTTCTTCACGTGCGACCTCTTTCAAGCGTTCTCCACATCAATATCTATAACGGTCGAATCGTTGGCCCTTTTCAATTTATAATTCACTGTGCAATCTAGTTTTCTTTCGCAAACTCAACTTTTCCAGATACTTTTTCTCCCTTCCACCCTTCTTCCACTCGCCAACCACCAATGTCCTCTACTTTGTATCCTTGCATCTCTGGTCGTTCTCACATACCGGCATGTTGGTTGTTTTCTCATTCGTTACCTTCCTGGTCATACTCCACTGTACGTGAGATTCACGTTCATTTCGTTAGAGACACGTGTGCTAGCTCTCCACATGTGCACACCACATGCCAACCTCACAACCATCCGCTCAATGCACATAATACGGTGCTAATGTTGTGTTTTTATAGGCCATGTTGTTTCTTCTTGCTATAAATTGTAGTGTTAGTGGTGTGGTAAATTCTGACTTTTTACTCCGATGTGTCCTTAATTGTCCACTTGAGTTTCTTATCAGTCTCTCTACCGCGTTCTTCTCAACCTACTCAATGCCATCAATGGATAGTTTATTCTGGCACGAGAAACCACATGACTTCCTCCTAGTCTGCTTTTGATCGCACGACTCCTTATTCTGATTATGACTGTGTTCTTGTTGGTAATGGTTCGCCTCTTAATATGAAGCATGCTAGTCATTCTCTAGTCACTGATTCCTTATACTTGTTAGATGTTCTATTTGTTTCACATATTACTAAAAAAAGTTCTCTTTTTTAGAAAATTGACTTTAGATATGAATGTCATTATTTGTTTTGATGGTTCAAACTTCACTTTTAGGAACAAGTTTTCTAGGGATATTATTGTTCTTGTTGGTAATGGTTCTCCTCTTATAATGACGCATGTTGGTCATTCTTGAGTCACCGGTTCCTTATCCATGCCAGATGTTGTAGTTGTTTCACATGTTACTAAAAAATGATCTTTGTTAGCAAATTGACTTTAGATATGAATGTTGCTATTTGTTTTGATGTTTCATCCTTCACTTTTAAGAACAAGTTTACTAGGGTTGTTATTAGTCAAGACCATCATGAAAGAATGTACATTCTAAGTCTTTAAAATGACTAAGAAACATTAGTCTTTAAAATGCTGAGAAACATTCTAAACACGTGAACTAATTAGCATACAGATGCTATCTATAAGTCTTTTAGAAAATGAAAGTTTGAACTAAATCTTTAAAACTATTAACAAACATACTAAACACACAAAATAATATATCTTTCATAGTTGTAAATTTAGCAGGAAAATGAAGTTAGAACTAAATCCTTAAAATGATTAAAAACATCTAGACACATGAACTAATTAGTAGTGCTGTCAATCTCTGACACGAACCAAGAACCCAACACAGACCGACACGACCAAATTCAACCCAAAACCCGAATCTAACTCGAGAAATATTGACCCAAACTCGCACCTGACACGACCGAATTCAACCCGAAACCCAAATCTGACCCGAGAAATATCAACCCGAACCCACACTTGACACGACCGAATTCAACCCAAAACCCGAATCTGACCCGAGAAATATCGACCCGAACCCGCTCCCGACACGACCAAAGTCAACCCGAAAGCTGAATCTGACCCGAGATATATAGACACAAACTCGCACCTGACACGACCGAAGTCAACCCGAAACCCGAATCTGACCCAAGATTTGGGCATGTATTGGTGAACTGAAGGGCCTCGAAAGTCAACATTGATTACTTGTACATATTTTTGAAAAATTACATTATGGCCCAAAATTGTGTTTCCCCATTATTTATTGCTCCAAAATACATGATTTTAGTTATTCTTACCTAAATATAAAAATATTAAATAATATATTTTTTTGGGAAATTGTGGGAAAGCGCTAGTAAATGTTCTAGAGTAACTTAGAGTTGATTACATAGAAGTAAGGAAGAGAAATCGGAAAGGATTACGGATATGTTCATGTGTTCGATCAATGACGCTCTGATCTTTACATTAGTTCACAATTTTAAAAGAACTCAGAACGAATTCAATAATCCAAGAAAGGAAAGTACAGATTCTTAAACTCACCAACACATGTTGACCAGGATTTCGGCAACATAATCGCAAACAAAAGCGCCTTTAGGTAGCTCTTCAGTGCAGCATAGTCTTGAACCACCTAGATTATGCCCTGCTCGAATTCCATGACAATGGATAGCACCTTTCCTGTTATGCGCATGCATCAAAACCATTATTTTCTTGAATTCCTCTCTCTGTCCATTTCCCTATCATAAAAAATAAGCACCATAAATATGGAGGAATGAAATAGTCATACATAAAGATTGAGAATCTAACCCACATGTTACAATTAAGATCAAACATCTTAAACAACCATGATTAAATGAGAATTTGCATCACACTTGTCAACTGGATTATTGCGAGAGAAGAAACCTTTTCCAAATTCCACCAATACAAGATTACTCTTTAAAACTCGGTATAGAACACACCCTGCAAAACAAAGAAAAATTATGCAAGCAATGCTACCAAGTGAAACAACGGGAAAAAAATAATAAGAGCGTTGTTTAGCGTTGTTTGACAATATTAAGAATTCTTATACTACTAAGGAATGGAGAAGCGCTTAATCACATAAAAAAACTGATAAGTTTATGAGACAAATAATCAAACACCTTGTGTGCAAATGGTAAAACTGGATAACACTTGAACAAAAACAAGGCGACGAAGGAAAAAACATACAAAATTTTGAATTTAACAAGGCATCGATCAAATTTATTAGGAGAAAAAGTGAGAAAATACCCCCGAAAAATGGAATCACCACCATCGATTTATAGCTAACAACCGCCGGCTCCGCAAGCAGAGCACCACCCCTCCGCCGCCTCACCCTCCGTCCACCGCTCCAGCCCCCGCCTCACTCCACCCTCCGCCCACTTTCAGCTTCCCTCAATCCTCACCTCTCACTTCACCCCTAAGCTCTCCGCCTAAGCTCCACCACCATGCCACCTCTCCGCCGCTCAATACCGCCGCTGGAGAAGCGAATCTTCTATCGCATAGCAGCCGCTGAAGAAGCTCTTTGCCGTGGAAGGAGCTGCTCGGTCGTCCGCTTCTCGCATCGTTCGTCCACCTCTCGCCTATCGCTCATCACCGAAGAAGAAGAATTATAATATTATAGATAGGTATAAATGTTAATCAAATAAAGTAAAATTGCAGCATTGCGATTCCCCCTTTAATAGTATTATAGATAGGTATAAATGTTAATCAAAAAATAAAATTGTTTTTCAATAAAAAAAACTTAAAAAAAATAAGTATTGTGAAAAATAAAATTTTAGAGGATTAAAAAAATAATAAAAGGTTAAGTAAATTAGATCCATAAAACTATAAAAAAATATTAATATAAACCTAAGTAAAAAATTAAGAAAATTGATATATACATTGTATTAAGAAAAAAAGATATATATATATATATATAAATATATATCTATACACACACATAGATAATTTAAAATAAGTTTTTACCGTTGATTAGTCAAAGTCAACTTAATTATTAATGTTCATACATAAAAATTTAAGTAATTGTTGAATGTTGATTAGTTAAACTCAACTTAGTTGTTAGTGTTTATACATAGAGAGTCAAGTAAGGGTTGACCGTTGATTAGTACTGAAAGTCAACCTAGTTATTAATGTTTATATATAAAAAGTCAAGTAAGGGTTGACCGTTGATTAGTGAAAGTCAACCTAATTATTAGTGTTTATATACAAAGTGAAGTAAGGTTTGACTGTTAACTAGTTAAAGTAAATTTATTTATTAGGGTTTGTATATAGAAAATCAAGTAAGGATCGACCCGTACTAGAGTAAAAGTCAAACTAGTAATTAGTCTTTATGTATTTAAATTCAATTAAGGTTTGACCATCAAAAAATTTATCATAATTTCTTCTAATTTGCAGTTTAAACCTTAGTCTTTCCATAATTTGTGAAAAATTATGCTATGGCCCTAAAATTTTGTTACAACATTATCCCTCTCATCAAAATACACGATTTTTGTTATTCTTGCATAAATATAGAAATTAAAAATAAATTATTTTTGGGTAAAATATTGGAAAGCGCTAGTACATGTTCTAGAGTAAGTTAGAGTTAATTACTTTGAAGTAAGAAAGGTTGATCGAAAAGGATTACGAATACGTTATTGCACCGCATTGTTAATAATATTCCATTATTTTGTTAAAAATACAAGGAGGGTGTATAAGGAAGCACCACGTTCGAGCGGATTTCATTTTGGAGTTACGAGTAAAGTTTTTACTTTTTGCACTTAGCTCCCTCCATGAAATTTGAAATTGTTGTATCACGAAATTGGCGACACCAAAATTCAATTGAATAATATACGATTGCAAATTTGCGATTTGGGCATGTATGAGTGAATGGAAGGGTCTCGAAAGTACACTTTGATTACTTGCACTTAATTTTGGCAAATTACACTGTGGCCCAAAATTGTGTTTCCCCATTATCCATTGCTCCAAAATACATGATTGTTGTTATTCTTACCTGAACATAAAAAATATCAAATAGTATTTTTCAGTGAATTGTGGGAAAACGCTAGTAGATGTTCTAGAGTTACTTAGAGTTGATTACTTAGAAGCAAGGAAGAGAAATCGGAAAAGATTACGGATATGTTCTTGTGCCCGATCGATGAGAAATATTCCGTTACAGATTTGAAAAATAAAAATGGGGGTGTATAGGGAAGCACTACGTTCGAGCGGATTTCAATTTGGAGTTACGAGTAACGTTTTTACTTTTTGCACTTAGGTCCCTCCAAGAAATTTGAAATTATCAAATCATAAAATTGGCGACACCAAAATTCAATTGAATAATATTCGATTGCAACTTTTCGATTTGGGCATGTATGGGTGAATGGAAGGGTCTCGAAAGTCAACATTGATTATTTGCAAACCATTTTGAAAAATTACACTGTGGCCCAAAATTGTGTTTTCCCGTTATCCATTACTTCAAAATACATTATTTTTGTTATTCTTACCTAAATATCAAAATATTAAGTAATATATATTTTTTGGTGAATTGTGGAAAAGCGCTAGTAGATGTTCTAGAGTTACTTAGAGTAGCTTACATTGAAGTAAGGAAGAGAAATCGGAAAGGATTACGGATATGTTCTTGTGCCCGATCAATGATAAATATTCCGTTACGGATTTGG
>JAULKM010084749.1:0-27448 GCA_032355605.1 Rubia tinctorum
TCTTCATGCAGATCACCATGTAGAAAAGCATTATGCACATCCATTTGATGAAGTTCCCAACCACGAATGACTGCAACTAATAAAAACAGGTGAACCAAACTCATCTTCGCAACAAGAGAAGATGTCTCAGTATAGTCATTTCCTTCAATATGGCGATTTCCTGGAACTAATAGACGAGCTTTGCGATGTTCAATGGTACCATTAGACTTGAACTTGGTACGATAAACCCATTTGCATCCAATCGCAGTCATATCCAGAGGTAGAGATGTCTTATTGCACCTAGAGCATTAATCTCATCAGTCATATCATCACGCCATGGAGCATGTTTGATGCCTCAGAGTAAGTGGTGGGATATGCACTAGAAGTTAGTGCACCCAAAAATCTAGAATGCATACTAGAAAATTTATCGCAATTTACAAAATCAGTTAAAAGATAGAGACTACCTGAGGATAGTGACGATGCATGTGTGATCGTAGCAGTGAGAGGGGGGAGTTTATCATTAGTAACAGAGCAAACATAGTCTTCTAGATAAGTAAGAGTTTGACGATCGCGAACACTTTGTCGGGGAGGAGGCAGCTCGGCAGCATGAGGTGGCGCTGGAGATAAAATCATCACCAAGGCAGGCAGCGGAGCAGACACGACATGTGGTCGGATAGCAGAGTCAAGCAGAGGAGATGTTGCGTCAAGTGGCAGCGCTGGTGAAGCTGAAGCGTCAGCCGGCGGCGCGTGAGACATGATGGCCAGTGGTGCGTGAAACGCGTCAAGCACCAAATCTGTCGGCGGTAAGGAAAGCTGGTGATCTAGATCGGAGGTCCTGTCCAGTGGCAAGTAAACCGATGGTGGTGAGGAGTCTGCGTCGATAGCTGTGGTATTGGCAGTGAGATGGTGGCACCGTTGGTATACACTGATGGAGCCGATGGCGGAGAGTCAGATGGCACAATGTACGGAAACTAGTCTTCATAAAAATTAGCATCCCGACTGTTGAAGAAGGTGTGAGATTCCAAGTCATAAAGGCGGTAGCCTTTCTTTCCAACGGGGTACCCAAGAAAAAGGCATCGGCGACTTCTTGGAGCAAACTTGTCACGAAATCTGGGAATGTAGGAAGTAGAATGCGAGCATCCAAATACCGGGTGAATCTTGTAGTTTGGAGTGTGTCCATAAAGTAACTCAAATGGTGTGCGTCCATTGAGTTGTTTTGTCGGTGTCCAGTTAATCAAATATTCTGCTGTAAGAACACAATCTCCCCAGAATTCCATCTGCATATTAGTTTGAAAGCGCAAAGCACGAGCCACATTTAACAAATGACGATGCTTGTGTTCAACACGACAATTCTGCTATGGTGTATCAACTATAGATGTCTCAAAAATAATCCTAGATTCAGCAAAGTGTGATCTCAAAGGCGGAATTTATGTACCTTTATCAACACAGACACAACAAATGAGCGCCCAAACTGAATCTTGATCAAAGCACTAAATTCAATAAATCTAGAAACTACATCTGACTTAGCAACTAATAAATAAACTTAAACCGCTCAAGAAAAATACCAATTGTAGTTAAAAAAATAGAATGCACCGCTAGAGGATGGTGTTCTATAAGGACCCCAAACACCACAATCTATTAATTCAAAAAATGAACTAGCATTAGAAGAACTCAAAGAGAAACTATGTCTAGTTTGTTTTTCTCTATGACACGCATAGTAAGGAACATAGATATTATTTGTGTTAAATCAAGACAACACTGTAGAAGAAGGATGCCCAAAATGCTGATGCCATGAATCAAATGAAGATGCAGAAACTGAAGCAATTGTCAGAATAGACTGCAGGATATAAGGACGATCACGCGTATCCAGATTATGAAGCCAATAAACCCCCCTTGCTGTTCACCCTCGCTAATCACAGTCTTCGTACTGATTTTATGTAAAATGCAATATTTTTCAGTAAACAAAGTTATACATTTTAAGGCAGATAACGATATATAGCATGCTAATAAATTGCATCGTATAGTAGGTATGTAAAGCGCGTGAGTAAAAGTAACATCTCCAAAAAAAATAGAGCAATATTGTGTAGCATATGACACGATCCATCAGGCAGTAGAACATTCACAAAATCGATAGCAGTAGTAATATCAGGAAGAGAACCATTGTCACCAGTCATGTGACATGAGGCTTCCGAATAAAGAATCCAATGTAAAATAGGCTTACCTGATCTATGGTCAGACAGAACAGGACCAAAATCAGACCATGTAGGGGCACTGGAGGATGCCACTGCCGAATAGCCTGGTAGAAACACCACGGAGCCGACGAGTGGCAATGAAGGAGGGCGGCGACGGCCCAAGTGCCGCACCCAGTGGTGGCTGCAATCGGCTGAGCCAGCGCAATCTTCTTGATGGTGTTGTTTTTTCCATCATCTCCGTGAACCATTCTGGATAGCCTATGAGATTGAAACACGTAGCTTTGTCCCTTGCGATTACAATGCGTACATGCGAGATTCTTGTGATCAACTGAAGAGAGAGCTCCAGGCGAAGAACCCAAAAGTGGTGGGCGTTTTTCCACATATGCCATAAACTCAGTTAAAGACTCGCGAGATCGAATGACGGCTTTGTGATTCTCCTCCTGAACAACAAGAGCATATACACGCATGACAGGTGGCAGTGGATCAAGAGTCATGATGTTGGATCACAAGGTGTGATAGCCTTCATCTAGACCGAGGAGAAATTGATAGATCATATATTTCTCACGTTCTTGGAAGGCAGCAGCAGTATGGTTGCATGTGCACAGTAGTTTGCAAACTTCACAGGTGCAAAATAAAGGAGGCTGAAGAGAGTTGTAATCATCAAACAACTTCTTAAGTTTGCCAAAATAAATGGCAATTGTCTTACCATTCTTCCAAAAATTCTGTATATCATCAAACATCTGCAAAAAATTTGGACCATTGCCAAGAGTAAATTATGCTTTATGATTATCCCACAATTCCTTACCTATGAAAAAAATAACTAGTATAAGAACGCAATGGTGGATCTACAGTCTGTAAGATCCAACAAACAAGAGTAGCATTAACTCGAGGCCAATCATCTAAATAAGGATGAACATCCCGAGGTTCGGTAATAGTTCCATCAATAAAACTAATCTTATTCTTAGCAAGCATAGCACTACATATCACAGTATTCCATTCACGACAGTTTTCTTCACCCTTCAGCACGACGGGACAGATGACCAAACTGGGACCGTCAGAAGGATTAAGGCAGTATGAAGAGTTCATAGATTGACCATCAGGTACAGATGACGTAATGCCAGATTGCAATTGCAACTATTTGAGTAAAGCTGCAATCACGTCGGTGGCATTGAGATTCTGTAGCTTATTGGCCTCAACTTTGGCAACGATGCAGGAAAGTTTGGTGGCATCAGGAGTAGAATCAGAAGTCAACATAATGGCAGAATCAGATCAAATCTTTGGTAGAAAATTGGATCAGCGGAAAATTAGGGTGCAGCGGCGCGCGAGCTTCACGACAGCGGCACATGGAACGTCGGATCGGTACGTGGTCGGTACGCGCAAGAAGATCGGCAACAGGTGTCAAATGATCGCGGCAACCGGGATGCTGGTGGCAGTGATCGTCAGACGACAATTGCTAGCGAGCGGCAGAGGCTGTCAGACGGTGGCGAGTGTAGGGACGCTCGATTGGAGGCAGCGGCTTCTCAAGAGTAGCGAAAATTTTCTTAGGGTTCCAGGATTTTAACCTCTGATATCATGTAGAAAAATAATGAGAATAATGTGTGATTGTATTCATGATATGTAGTACATTATATAGAGGTACAAAAGACCTATACAGAAAAGGAAAATGAATTATAAACTAATTATAATTACAAGTAATATTTATATTAAGAAATATATTCTTATTGATAAATTCACAATTCCTTTCTGTCTATGTTTATGCTATGAGTAATACCACTGCACGTGAAATTTACTCCCCCTGTCTCATTTCTATTTGCACAACAATCATTATCAAACATGTTTGACCGTTAATATATTTACCTGCGTATAATAACGATAAATAAAAAGTTGATATTTAGAAACTACTTGTTGCGACGAATTGGACAATATCATGCTCCCTCCGTCCCACTAGTAATGGCAAATTACTTTTTCAAAGTCAAATATGATAAACTTTGACCATAAATATAAATTAATCTATATATAATAAATATATCATGTGAGATATTGTTGAATTCATCTTAAAATATATTTTCTAAATATCAATTTTTTATATGCGGAATTGGTATATGTAGCTAGAGATATTGATGGTCAAACATGATCAATGAAGACCGTGAAAAAGCAAAGTGGCCAATTCTGATGGGATTGAGGGAGTATAATATTTTTGGATTAAAATTAATATTTAGAAAATAGATATTGAGATGAATCTAACAAGATCCCATGTGATATTATGATATTTTTATTATTTTTATATTAATTTTATACGTGATAAAAAAATTCAAATTTGATTTAAAAAATAATAATTGTGCCATTAATTTTGGGATCGATGGAGTACTATGCTTATAACATAATTTATGCCCCCGAGAATTGAAGATCCCACAAAGTCAGCTTGAAAAGTCTGCAAGTTTATTAGAGCATTTACAATGCAGGTACACTTTGTTAAAATTCACTTGACACAACATATTGATAGACACTCAACCCATAAAAACATCTCCAATGCAAGGGTCAAATGAAAGCATTAACATGACATGACACAATTTTTTTAGACGGGGTCGATTAGATCTTCTATGTAGAGAAACTCATATTGAGGCTATCACTTCTCTTCCCAAAAAAATAATAATATGAATTCATAAATATGCATGGACTCAAATAATATTTTGTTCAATCAATGATTGACATGTCATACTGAAGTTGGAATTGTGATTGTACTAGTGAAGATGAAAATTTAAATTAGACAATCAATTAGTTTACTTTGTTTATATCATATTAAAGTTCCAATTAAAACACGACATTAGGAAAAAGATACCCAAAATTGACTATTCCATTGGGGATGCACTTAGAAAACCTGCAAGTTTATTAGAAAACTTTTACCCATTGGTCAATAATTATTTCAATAGTATAAACTAAAAAATAAATTTAGGTTCAACACTTTCTCTTAAATTATTTAAAAATACGATTCTACCTTGAAAAATAGAGAATTTTAGTTTATAATTATGTAGAAGTCATTGATCCGTATTTTTAACATAACTATTACCTCTTAGTATTTGACATCTTATGTACTTAAATCTATATTGAATAATATAAGCAGCTGAATTAATGAATTTTTAAAAAAAGTATAATACTGATTATGAAATAACTAAAAAAATTTCATACTATTAGTAATACTAATGAAATAATCTCATCTAAGATTAATCAATCTAAAACAAAACTTTATAAAAGAATTTTTTTACATATAAAAGTAACATTTAGACCACCTAAATGCTGGTAAATGAAAACTACCGCGACCAGATCAAAATAAAGAGAAAAGTGTGTCAAATCCAATTACTCCCTCCTTTTGTTATATTTAGCACCATAGTTTTAGGTGTCATTTTTTCTGCAAATTAAAATGTGGAGAAAATTGAGTGAAGAGAGTAAAAAGTTTGATGAATGATTGAAAATAATTTACTTTTTGCTATAAAAAGAAATGTTCAATCTTAACAAAAACATATTGTCTCCGATCTATATATTGACACACTTTTTTTTTGGTTTTTAATATTAGTACCTTCATGTTTTGATAAAATTATGATTGTTTTAATTCACTCAATTTACTTTTTAAATCTTTCAATTCAATCTCCTCCATCCAATTTACTTTACAAAAAATAGTGCTCATTGGTTGGGTGCTAATATTTTAGAAACACTGAGAGTACAAAAATGATAAGTTCGCCGAGTAAATAGAAATTATTTTACTAGTATCATATCTATTAAACTCCACACGTTCCACTAATAGTGGCTGCATAAATTTATTTGCTTAGATTTATGCGATAAAAAAGAGAGAATGAAATTGAATTAAAATTAAAAAGTAGAATGAATGAAATTGAAGAAATTTTTACAAAAATAAAAAATGTGCCAACTAAGAAAAAACCAATTAAAGTAAATGTGCCGGATGAAGTATGCATAAAAGAAAGGAAAAAAAGTCTACTCCCTCCGTTCTTCTGATTATGTTTTACCACAATATAAAAATATTTCTTTAAAATTATTAAAATAGCAAAAAAAAAGTTTGTAAATAAAAAATTGTTTTATTTTTTTTACATTTAAATTTTATTAAAAATGAAAGTAAGACAAATAATTTATGAACACGATAGGACAAAAATAAAGGACCGGAGGTAGTAATGGATTGGATGATCTTGTAGCCTTGTAGGCTTGTAGCTGGTACCCAACCTTCATCGACCTGCGACGATTACATCGAAGAGGCGCAACGGCAGGCGGAAATGAAGCAAAGACTCACCCAGTCAGCACCACGTGTGATGTACTCTCTCGGAGTTTCAGTCAATTTTCACGTACTGAACCCCATTCACACGTCCTTCTTACCCCTTACCCCTTACCCCTTACCCCATGCCCCTTACCCCTTACCCCTTGCCCCTGTCCTACACGGTTCTGGAGACTCCGAATCTTTCTCCAAATTCATAACTCGAAATTAAATTTATTTAAATTACTATCACCATTTTTTCTATTAAACCGACTAACGATTAATTAAAATGTTAGAATTTTTATTTCAATTACTTTTAGGGATAAATGATAAAAAGGTCTATGAAAAGTCACGTAAGTTATAAAATAATTTCATCTAACAGTTAATCGATTTAAAACAAAACTCCATGTATAAATATGTTTTCAAAATATTATATCTAAAAATAATTAGCATATAATTAGACGTGGAATCCATGCCAGGAGTGGTATATGACTTATGAAAATGATAATGATAACTTTAGATTTAAACAAATTATAAATTGTACTTAAATGTAAACTTAATACTCCTCGTACCAATTTAAATTGTCCACATGGTTTGTTGACAATATTCTCCATTAAATTAACTGCATATTTGAATAGATATGTCAGCAACAATATTATCGCATGTATTATTGTTGAATTCGTCGTAACAAGTAGTTTCTAAATATCAACTTTTTATTTGTCGTTATTATATGTAGGTAAACATGTTAATGGTGGTCAAACATGTTTGTTGAACACCGTAATAATGATTTATGTGCAATTTAGTCTGGGACAGAGGGAGTACATAATATACTTTACAAATCAACTTTTCGCATAGTGGGCAGGCTCTCTCTTTAAACTTTTCCTCTTCGCCTTCTCTCAATAACCATAACACCAAAAAACTCCACCTCCTTCGACGGCTTTCCCACATCAATCCACCCCTTCCTAACCCCTTTACCCTCCTTTCTCTGAAGACTCAACCTGAGACAGAGCAAGGCTCAAACCGGCAGTAAAAGACGATGACTCAAACTAGCAAAGACATGAGTGTGTAGATCTGCCAGA
The DNA here is from genome assembly GCA_032355605.1 of Rubia tinctorum. Classification (NCBI taxonomy): domain Eukaryota; kingdom Viridiplantae; phylum Streptophyta; class Magnoliopsida; order Gentianales; family Rubiaceae; genus Rubia; species Rubia tinctorum. The sequence continues at coordinate 7,509 of JAULKM010084749.1, forward strand.
GATAGAGCCACATTGCTGTAGTTTTCCAGTTTTCTCGGCGTTCCTTGGTCACGTCACCACGGTTCTTATGGTTATCTTGACGGTCCTTGTCACTCCACGATTTTCTAGCTTCCATGGCCAAGTTGAGACTCGTCAAACTGGGACTCAGCCAAGCTGAGACTCAGCCAAACCAGGGCCAAGCTGATGCTCGGCCAAACTCGGGCTAACCCATAGACTTGGGCCAACCTCAGGCCAAACCGAAGACAGTCCAATCCGGGACAACCAGGCCGACTCAGATCTAGACTCAAAGTAACTCATAAGCTCATTTCAACTCGTTTTAACTCAGCGCAACTCTAGCTGCATGCATCAAAGTCACGACGGTGAACCGAGGGTTTCAATCATTTTTTAATGGCGCGACGACGTCGTTTCTACCGATAAACCTTTGATGTCACTGGCAAACAAATCACATGGAATTTTTATTAGGTCTGGTCGTTAGAAGCTTCCGACGAGGATACTAGTTTTTGTTTTTTTGGCAAAGTAATGGTGAGTGGAGGGGTGCTTCTCAATTTTTTTTATATTTTCTCTATTTCGGGGTGGGAGACTCTTAATTATGAATTTTTATTATTTTATTCATTTTTTCCAAGTTTTTTGCTATTTTCAGTTAAAAAATTGGTGGTTTCTAAAATGGTTATTTGGATTCAATTATCAGATAAGAATTGATTATGTAAATATATGTTTTCTCGGCGACTTTTTCTCCGGTGAAATTTGATTAACTTCAATTATGTTATCCAAAGATTAAATGAAGGTAAGGAGAAATCCAGGTCAGAGTTTTTAGAACAACAAACTTCTGGCGATCCCGTTCTTTTTAAGAATTCATGTCAGATTTGTAGATTTTGGTCCGTTAGGATATCGTTTGTTTGGTGTCTTTTTGGGGTCAAGTTAGAAGTAATTTTATGCATTATAAGTGATTCCCATATACTGAACAAAAATATTTTTGGCAATTAAAACGAGAGAGTTTAGTCTCCTAGTTTAGGGAAAGGAGTTTGGAAGTGTTAGAAGATGACAGGCCGGATCTTTAAGTGGGGAGTTTCAATTTTCTTTGTGATTGTATTGATGTTTGATCAGAATTGTGGATGGAACATTTTCCATTTGTTTTATTTGATGGTTCACTGTGAGTCTGTAACTGGTTTTGTTAGTGGTTTCGGGTCGGTACTATTAAACAACTACACGGTGAAAACAACTTATCCTTTGTGCGCCCTTCTTATTGCCACATAGGCCTTTGTTTAGAATTGTAATATTGTCTAGTGCCTCTGTGTATCTCCCTTATTGCTACTGAGGCCTCAAATTAGAATGGTTTTATTTACTTAGCGCCTCTGCATAAATTAGTTTATCCCAAAATGAAGGAAAGATAACTTGAATGTGGGTCTTTTGACCAATATGATTAATATAAAGAGTTGGGTTCCCAAACACCTACGTCAACGGTTTTAATTCACAAATTACAAAATATACTTTACAAAAAATACAATACTTAATACAAAGCATAAAGTTTAAAGTATAAAATTAAAATTAAAATTAAAATTAAATAATACAATAACTATTTCTTAATTTGTGTAAAATGTCTCATTTTCCAACATTAAAATCCTGTGTGGAGGCAAGTTTATAAGCTGTGATTTTCAAATTCTTGGTAATAATTATAATTAATTTAATTATTGAGATGATTTGATATTGTTTTTGTTTATTCTAATGAATTTGTTATAATTTTGAAAATCTCTTTAAATATATATTGAAATATAAATTACTCCTTCCGTCCTAGAGAATTTGCACAGAATCTTTTTTACGATCTCCAAGAACCATATTTGTCTGTAAATATGTATAACTACGGACAATAACGACACATAAAAAATTGATATTTAGAAACTACATGTTACGACGAATCTAACAATATCTCATACATTAATATTATTATTCATATATTTATTCAAAATGTGAGTCAAACTTTGGCAACTTTGACTGCTAAATAGTAAGTGTGCAGATTCCGATGGGATTGAAGGAGTATTATAATTTAAACCTAAAATTATTGGAACTAAATTTTTTATGATTGGTTTAATCAGTAGACAATCTAACAAGAGACTTTCTTTCTCAATTAACAGGGTGTGAGGAATTTGTATTCTTATTAATTTAGTAACTTACATACTATTCACAATATATTGTAAATGATATTATTTAACCTTAATAAATTATTTTACATACTTTATTACAATGTGTAATAAAGTGTGTTTGAATGTGAAAATAAAATATTATATACAAATTATAATATTTAACTTTATCAAATAGTTTAATTAAATTTAAAAATTCAGTGCTTAATTTAAAAAAATTGCAGTGTATAAATTTAAAAATACAGTGAAGTGTCTATAACTTAAAGACATGATATTTGTCAAGAGATCTACTCCATAAATTGTGTACTCCCATGTTGATCCCTCATCATCACTCACTCCATTTAATATTTGCATCAAAGTTCTCGTGAGCGCCCAAATTCTCGCGAGTTCAAGAATTTCTCACGCTTAATTTCATGTGCTCAATTAAAGTCGTTTAAGCCTTGTTAGTGCACAATCATCATCCCAGTTAGCACCTCGTCAAGATTCAATTAGTGACAGATTTTGTTAGAAAAAAACTAAATTTGTGTCTAGCCTATTTAATGTAATGATGATTCGTTTTGATCGACCATGGTGCCAATGTTGTGGCGTTCTGAGCCATGTTGCTAGGGATGGCAGTGGGCTGAGCCGGGTGCGAATTACGGTACATAAAATTTTCATACTCATACCCGGCCAATCACCCATGGTGGGTACACCATTAAATCCACCCGACCCATTGGGTAGTAAATATAATTCACGCCCGCCCCGTCACCCACTTGGGTGTCACTACCCACTCTAAACCCATTATACTTATCCTACTTATATCTCCAATACCTAAAATTCATTTTATTATAATAACTTTAATATTAAAAATTTAAAAGTATTTACATGAATTGTTATAGGTAAGATATGTGGATAAATAATAATTTATTATGTAATTATATTAGTAGGTATATAGCAAGTTAGTGGGGCGGGACGGAGATGATGCAAATGTGAACTAATATCCATGCTTTACTCATTACCCAATGCGGGTATCATTTTCATATTTTTACTTGCTTACCCACCAAAACTACATCCATGTTTGCCCTATTGGGACAAATGCATGATAGACCTCCACCAAAACCTGCCCCACTGACATCCCTACATGTTGCATCTTCTTGCTATAAATGGCAGGGTCAATGTACCAGCTGCAGTGTCTATGATGTAAAAAACTTGGTCACTTGTCCTTGATGTGTCCTCAGTTTTCCTCTCGAACTTCTTTTTCCACAAATCTACTGCGTTATTCTCAACCTGATCGGTGTCATCACTGGATAGGCAATTCTAGCACGAAAACCACATGATTTTGTCTTAGTTCGATGTTATTTGTGCGACCCCTTATTTCGGTAACAACCATGATTATGTTGGTAATGGTTTTGCTCTTAAAATTATGCATGTTGGTCATTCTTGACTCATTGATTCGTTATCTTTGTCCTATGTTCAGGTTGTTTAACATATTACTAAAAATTGACTTGGAATATGAATGTTGTAATTTTCTTTGATTATTATTCTTGCACTATTAAGAACAAGTTTACTAAGATTTTTATTGGCCAAGGCTATCGTGATGGAGGCGTATATGTTTTGGATTATGGCATTGCTGCTTTAGCCATTTTTGTTGAGTCAAGTTAGTCTAAAGTATCTAGTAGATTAGGTCATGTTCCTTACAACATCATCACTTCCTTAAGAAAGTTTGGATGTTTGTCTGTCACTAGTCTGCTTTCCAAAGCTTCCTTTGTGTTCCCCTTGTGAGATGGTGAAGGGAAAACATTTTTCCTTTACTGGAAATAATAAATGTTCACCGCATTTGCTTGATTTGATTCCACGTGATCTTTGGGACTTGCTTATGTTGCCTCTCATTTCTTTCTCTTATTTGTTGATGATAACTTTTGTTTTACTTGGTTATTTCCTCTACGCCATAAGTCTGAATTTGTAGACGCGTATCTCCACTTTTAGGCTGTCGTTGAGAATCAATTGTCCACAACTATCTAAGTTTTTCAGAGTGACGGTGGGACAAATTTTGTCGATTTTTGCATGCAATCTCACTTTGCGGCTAAGGTCATTCATCATCAAATTTCTTGCATGCACACACGGGAGAAAACTGGCCATATTGAGCAGAAGCATCACTATATCATGGAAGTGGGCCTTTCCATGCTCTATGTTTAGTTTTAGATCACTCTTTTCTGTGCGACACCATCTCTGGATATGCCTTCACCATCAACTGCTTGCCTATTTTGGTGTCGTCTAGTTATTATCCCTCTTTGTTATTGTTGGTTTTGCGCCTGATTATTCCAATTTTCATCCATTTGGACATTGGGTTTTTCCATATCGCACTCTTATGCTCCTCAAAAGTTGGTGCGACATAATTTGGATAAAATATTCTTGGGTTATAGCTCCCATTATAAGGGTTATTGGTGTTCTGATCCTGTGACTAAGAAAGAGTATCATACTCGTCTTGCTCGATTTGATGAATTCTGCTTCCTATTTGCTTGCCTTGGGATGTCTTCTGCCCCTTAGGTTACTATGTGTCCGCCTTTTTGGAACCCGCTTCTATAACTGTAGAAGTTTTAGGGTACCTTCATAAAATTCACGACACATTGTCTTTGTTGATAACCTTGATTTAGCTGCATCTAGTCCATCCTCAACGAATCCATCCCAGTTGGCTATGTCTCGCGTCACTGGTGACTCCCACTCGTCTCCACCTCACTCTTCGGTGCCTCATGCGGTGATTTCTTTTCACGCACCACCGGCAAAGCCTTCTCTCCAGGTGCAGGTCACTTTTCCTTGGTCACCGGTGGTTGTTTCTCCTTCGGTCAGCTCATTTGAGCCATCTGGGTTGGTCGACGAGGTGCGCTTCCTCTCCCGACAGTGCAACTTCATTACCTTATCTGGTTTCTCATCATCATATGATGACTTCTTCGACAATAAGTTTGCTCAAGCAAAAAGACTATTCATGCTATGATATTTCTGGTCTTTTGAGTGCTTTATTTATTCAGAGAAGCCTCAAAGTTATCGCCTAGGTGTTAAGGATCCTAATTGGGTTGTTCCCATGGATTCTTAGATGACAACCCTTCATAATCAACAAACTATAGAGTTGGTTTTGGGTCTTTCCAATGTTAAAGCGATTGGTTCAAAATGGGTCTTCATGTTAAAGTTTCATGCTGAAAGTTTGATTAATCGCTATAAGGCATGTTTAGTTGCTCAAGTTTTTTTGTAGCTTACCGATTTTGATTATGACCATACCTTTAGTTTGGTTTCCAAGGCTTCTACGGTACACACCTTTGTGTCTTTTACTGTCATGCTGAAATGTCCTTGCATTAGTTAGATGTCGAAAATGCCTTTTTGAATGGTTTACTTAATTATCAGTCTGCATGGAGCACCCATTTGGTTACAAAAATCCCATGTGACCTGATCATGTTTATCATTTTTGAAAGGCTATTTATGGTCTGAAATAGTCTCCTCGTGCTTGGTTTCAGTTCTTTTACTCATTTAGATTACCTTGGTTTTATACGCATGTCTGTTGATACATCCTTGTTCATTTTGCGAGGGGTCATTCCTCGATCTATCTCTTGGTTTATGTTCATGATATTATTCTCATTATAAATGATAGTTCTCTCATTTTAAAATCTCTGTGATTGAGAGAATCACGAGTTTGAAGACATTGAAATATTTCTTAGGTTTGGAAATTGTTCCTATTTCAGATGCCTTATTACTTGGTTAGGTAAGATATGTCAAGGAAATTATTCTTTGTATTGGTATGACAAATGCAGTTGTCGTTTCCAATTCTTTTGTGGCATACTCTCAATTTCTTAGATTTACCAGTCTGCCATTTGGTAATCCAACACTTTACAGCTCCTTGGTTGGCTCTCTTCAATATTTGGCAATCACACAACCCGACTTGCCTTATGATATCAATGCACCCAGTAAGCTCACGCAGGCTTTCATTGATGACCACTTTCAGGCTGTTTCTCAAATTATGCACTATGTTCGTGGCACTCTTCATATCGGTCTCTCATTTTGCGCAAATGTTTTGAAGTCGTTTGGGCTCATTGTTTGTAGACTAAGAGGTCTACTTATATTAGACATTTTTCTTAGTGGTAATATGGTTTCTTGAAGCGCAAAGAAGCATCTTACAATGTATCGTACTAGCTTGGTATCAAAATATCATGTTATGGCCAATATAACAGTTGAACTTGCCTAGATGATGAATTTTTTCAGGATCTTCATGTACCGTCTTTTGAGCCATTTGTACTGCTATATGATAATAACAGTGCTCTCTTCCTTTCTCGAAACCCAGATTTGAATAAAATACCTCAATCTATTGATATTGACTATCATTTTGTTCACGAGATGGTGGCTTTCTGTAAGATTAAGATCTATCATGTGTCTTCCAAACTTCATCTTACAAACATCTTTGTAAAGGGTCTATTCCAACCTCATTTCGAGTTACTACATTTTAATATATGCATTGCTAAAATTCCTACGCTTTTCTTGAGGGGGAAGGTGGGGGTGGGGGATGGGGGGGTTTATAGAACAGAAACGGGATGAGAAGATTACTCTTAATCATTGTATAATTGCAAGACTTTATTCCTTATATTATTATAATATCTTTTGCACTCACCTATATATATCAATAAAAATAAACCCAACCAGTATGGATTTTACCTTCTATCAACTCAAATTTCATTTATATGTGCATGAATTGATGGATGGCTACTGCATACCACACAAATCAATCTCTCCAGTATTGGCAGTGGTTAATCCAATTAAATTATTTAAATTTAACAAGTTTAAAAAGACAGTTTTAGAAATAAGAAAATGACATGTATAAAGTATACATTCCCTCATAATAAATATAAATTTTTACATCCACATTAGTCTTTAGAATTTTCATACGACTTCTCCATCCCTCCCTTCCTCTCTCAAAGGCTAACTTTCATTATGATATGGTATGAACTCCCAAAACTATATCGATAACTACTAGTGACACAATTTCTGGATACTTGTTCCTACAAGAAAATTTCGAATTAGATATGAGATTATGCTCTGATGCGTAAGTTAGTAATTTAGAATTGTATGAGTTGATCTTTCTGCTGTTACTTACCTTGGATCTTTCATCCTTCTTCTACATATATGGTATGTTTCCCTATATTCATGGTTGTTCATGCCCACATAAAGCTTGTTTGAGAGTTCTACCTTGGCAGCTATAATGAGCCATGATCTCCGGGTCATGGTTATCAGAACCCCCGTATTCCGTGGGTTTTTGGTTGGATTGACACCGCAAGGTGTCTCCCTTAATTCGGAGCTGTGGGGAACTCGCTCGTTCATCTCACCATCGTACTTACCTTTCCTAGTGTGCCTAGAATTTGTGGTTCATTGACCCAATGTGATCCAGTGCTGTGAAACCGACTTGCTTTTATTTTCTTTGAACATGGTCTCCTTTTGATTTTTTTGATTTTGGTTGTATTGATTAAGTGCATTGGTAATCATTCCAACATAAGGCTTCTTCTATAAAAGGGAGTTAAGGCCTTGGGTATTCTGTAGTGGGAGGTATCACTTCTGGAATTTAGGGTTGTTTTACTTCCTGCTGTTTGCGATGATTGATCGTGCCTTATTTCCATAATTTAAGTATATCCGCTTTCTTTCGAACTTAATTTTAGCTTTCCAATTTTTCGATGATCTGTGAAGATTTTGATTTTGTGTCAAGGAATGAGCCTCTCCAAAATTTTGATTTCTAGGCCATAAGTTGCTGTTTCATAAAATAGGTTGGGTCCTCAGACTGAGAGTGATGTGTCTGGTGGCCTTTCTTCTCCTGTGACATCCTAATAATTTTCCTTGTTCTAGACTCTTGAATAGTAGTGCAAGTGACGAACGTAAACATGTGCTTCACCAAACCACAGACTCCTCGAGAGAGTGAAGAAGAAACAATTGTCTTTATGTTCTAACGATGGGGGGATGTTGCTAATGTACTCGTGTGCCATGATAAGGATGTATTGTACCGCTACACCTTAGTATATTGACAGGTGATTACTCAGTTATATGAGCCTATTGTAATGTTTTGTATGGTGTTGTCCAGGTTGTTAATGATTTATCCACTGTAGGGCTTCGACTGAAGAAAATTAGGTCCGATATCAGGAATGCTGGTGCCCTTAAGATTGAGATTAAGAGGGTGCATGAGCATCTTCGTGCATTTGAAGATGAGGTGTTGCAACATGAGCATCTTCATGCGTTTGAAGATGAGGTGTTTCAACAACGGCATGACATTGGTCGCTTGAACGCTGATGAGTTTAGGAGCCCTGGTTATGCTAGGGAATTAGTTTACCAGGTTTTGAAGACTCAAGGTTTATGTGATTTTGTTGTTGATATCACGGGTGGTGCATGTGATCTCGGAATATTTCTCAAGTATGAGCAGTTGAGACTGTTTAATCCAGGATGTGTGCATTACCGCTTATGTCAGATGTAAAGTGAGGTTTTGGTTGGCGTTGTTGTGGGAGAGATTGATTGTACTGTGCAAAATTGGATGACACTATATACTCGTAGCCTCTAATTTACTATTTGGAGGGTTTGCCCAGTCCACTTAGCCTGGAGGAGCTTCGCTGTTGTATAGTGGATATTCAGCACCAAAACACAATTCACTCTTTATGGATGAAGTTGGTGTAGAGAAAGAGGGGACATCGTCTTTGGATGGCCAAGTTCGTGGATAATTTGTCTGTGTTTTTAAGTCTGTGTTGTGGCTGTACTGAATTTTCTGAGAAGCTTGTAACATGCATGTCACTGTTCTTTAACGCCTCCTGGGCTCATATATATTCGTTCTTTCTTAAATGTTATTTGCATCGCATGGTTAGTGATGTGCTGATTTGGGGAGTTTATTTCAATCTATTGTCGTAGCGTGACCTTTAACTAAGACGAAGGATTCTAAAGCTAGATTTAGTGTCCTTGGCTATGAGACCCCTAATGGCTTCTGGTCTGAGGTAGATGGATTTCCACCTTATGGGGATGGTGACATAGTGAGAATTATACAATGTTACTTTGATGACCTCGAGGATTTGGCGGAGTTTATGAGCTCATTTTACCTGTTGCCTCATAGGGAAGAGTGAGAGTTCAGGGTTGGGGGATTAGTAGAGGATGCACTAATATGGTGTTTAGATCTTGCATCTACCTGGGATAAGAGGGAAGATGCATACGAAGTATGTACCAGTAATTTAAAGGATTATAATTAAGAGTTGAGCATTGTGTGTATCTAGCAGCAGGACGAGCTTGTGAGAATCCTTTATCTGAATGGGGAATGTAAAAGAGTCTTGAAGTTCACTGTTCATTATAAGGAAAGGATCTAGGAAAAGACACCGGCCCACGTGGAAAAGGACTATGAGAAGCTGGACATTATGAAGAGGGAGTTCTTGTCTACTCAAGCTTCTGCTCTGGAGTAGAAGTCTAAGTATGAATCTCAGGTAGCATTAACCGTGCATTTGGAAGAGGCCAACAAGCAGCTCGTTGATGATAATCAGAGCTTGATTGTGGTCAGCTGTGAGATTACTTATGGTGCTGATGTCCCATGTTCATCATTAGGTATGCAGGGATTTACGGGAAGAATCGGCTATGGCTAGTTTGGTTATGGTTATGATCTTCATGGATATACATTAAGAGATATGGGTATGTATTACGAAGCTTAAAGATGATAATGCCACTTTGTACCGATCCATGAATCAATATCACAAAACTATGAGACAGTTTTCAGCTTGATCGTGAGGATTATGGGCTAGATGAGGATTGGAAAGCATATTATGAATAATAACTGACTTGGATTCGATAGTTGGGGCCAAAAACCCATCTCACTTATATGCATATAGATAGCTTGCTTACTAGCATCTTAGAAGCATAAGTGTAGGTTTTTGCTTGTAGGAATAGAAAATTGTACCTTAGGTTCCCAAGTTGTAAGGGGGTTTTTGGGCTATGTGTCTATATCCTTTGTATTAGCTTACATTTGTAATGACATTTGGTTATGGTGGCTCCTTTCCCCGTGTCCCCTATTCACTTGGAACAGACTGGCCTTGCATGTTGTGATGTTGTAGGTAGTGTCCCTGCATAAGTTAGTAGATGGGGCATGGCCCTTATTTTGCAAAGTAATCGATGATTTTCCTGCTTAAGTCATGGGGTGGGGTGTTTGGCCTTATTTTGTGAAGTAGCAGGTTATTTTCCTACTTAAGTCACAGGGTGGGGTTTTTGCCCCAATTTTGCGAAGCCGTGGGTGATTTTCCTACTTAATTCGCGGGGTGAGGGGTTTATCCTTAGCTTGTGAAGCGACATATGATTTTCCTTCTTGAGTTGAGGGGTGGGGTATTTGCCCCTATTTTGCAAAGTCGCGGGTGATTTTCCTACTTGAGTTAGTGTGTAGGGTGTTTGCCCTTATTTTGTGAAGCCGCGGGTGATTTTCCTGCTCGAGTCACGGGGTGGGGCATTTGCCCTTAATTTTTTTACACAATGCATTGCCTCTGAAAAGACATTTTCATTTATGTATGTACAAGCACGATAATTTCGTGCTTTTAGCTTTTGGGGTCCTTAGTTAGCAATGATATTGAGACCTATGTACAATACGTCCATGTAGGAGACCTAGGTTTACATGTGGTATTTACTTGGTTACGTGCCATGTATTTAAAATAAGTGTTTTGTCCACTGGGACCAGAGAGTAACTGTTGGTTGCCTCCATGATTTTGTATGGGCCTTCCCATACTAGGCATAGCTTCCCAGTCTTTTCAACTAGGCTAGCTTCGTTCTTTCTTAGGATTATGTTTTCTACCTTGAACATAGTTGTGCGAACTATATCATTGTATGAATTTTTGATCTTCTGTTTGTACTTCGCTTCTTCGATGGTTGCGATCTGTCAATGCTCATCGAGGATATCCAAGTTTGCTCCCGTGTCTTATTGATTCTTTTCATTGAATTAGCGAATGGTTCTTGGGCTAGGGACCCCTACCTCTGCTGAGATAATCGCTTCATGGCCGCATGCTAAGCCGAGGGCAGTTTTCAAAGTTGGGTTTCTTGGTGTGGTTCGGTATGCCTAGAGGATGGTTGGCATTACTTCTATCCATTGTGTTTGATTCCCTTCCAATCATATTTTTATTCATTAGACCATGGTCCTATTTGTGACCTCGACTTGTCTATTAGCTTGGGGGTGCGCTAGTGAGGTAAACTTCTTGCTTATGTCTCGTTGTCTGAGATAATGGTCTTCAGTATGCCAAAGTGACAAACTATGTTCTGCCAAGTGAATGAGATTGCTGCATTGGATGTGATCACATTAAGGGGTTTTTCTTCTACCCATTTGGTAAAATAATCAACTGCGATGATAAGAAATTTTTCTTAGCTTGAGCCAACTGGAAAAAGGGCCTAAAATGTCCATTCCCCATTTATTGAATGACCATTCACTGTAAACTATCGTTATCTCAATTTGGGTTTTCTTTTTGACTGTGGCATTTCGCTAGCAGCTGTTGCTCCTCTGGAAAAAGTGTGCATATCTATGAACATGATAGGCCAATAGTATTTTAATCATAGTATTTTATTGGCCAGGGTTCTCTCTCCTTGGTGTGATCTGTACCATCCATGGTGTATGTCTATGACAATGAGTGTCGATTCACGTGGTCTTATGCACCTGAGCAAGGGTGTGAAGTATCCCTCTTTGTACAAGATGTTGTTGGAATAACTGTATGATGGTGCCTTGAGCTTAATTTTCTGTACTTTTGTTCTATCCATAGGTAAGGCACCGTGTTAGAGGTATTTTATGATGGGTCCCATCCAGCCTTGATCCTCTTCCTGCACTTGTGCCACTGGTGTGGATGTTGTGCTCCGAGTTGGTATTAGATCCACTAGGACATTTTTCTGTTTCTGGAGAGATGTGTATTATGAGGTTGCCAACTTGCTTAACGCGTCTGCTTTTGTGTTCTTTAAGCAATGTATATGCGTGATCTTGAAGTAATTGAACCAATGGATGAGTTTCATTATTTTGTTTAGGTACTTGATCAATTACCATTCCTTGATAATATAATCCCCAAGCACCTGCTAGATGATTTAGTCATTATGGATGTGAACACTCTGTATGCTTATTCTTAACACTAAATTGAGGCCATTGATTAGTGATTCATATTCTACTTCATTATTTGTGAGCGAGAACTGGAAGCATAGTCTATACTTATGTTCATATCTTTTGGGGCTGATTAGCAGGATTCATGCTCCACAACCATCCCTTGATGATGCACCATCAACAAATAGTGTCTAGGCACCCTGATCAACCCTAGCATTTCCTTTAGGATTGATCCCTTTGCTATTAATTTCCAGGTATGGGTCTAGTTCTTTCGCCATATCTGCCAAAAACTTTGCCCTTGCCTGGCCTTTGATTGTTGGGCAGAATATGACTTTGTGTTCTCCTGGCTTAATGGCCATTTCTTTGGGTGGCTAAACGCCTCTGGGTTGAGAAGAATTTGCTTGATGGGCTGGTTCGTGTACACCAAAACCTGACGGGCTTTGAAGTACGGTTGGAGTCTTCTAACTGAGTGGATAAGTGTGAAAAGGAATTTCTCCACACCCAAGTAGTTTTTCTCGGCTTCTTGGATACTTCGACTGACATAGTACACGGGAACTTAACGTCTAGTCTCTATTCTTATTATATATGAGCTAGCAACGTTCGTCAAGACTACTAGATACAGGTAGAGAATTTCTGAAGGCTTGGGGGCTGATAGTAGTGGAAAATGTTGCAGCTCTACTTTGAGTTCGTCATAAGCTTTCCAAAAATCTACTATCCTTGAGAACTTTTATGCTTTACACAAGACGTAAAAATTGGTAGGTGTTTTTATATGGCCTTAGAGGCAAAGTGATTGAACACGACTAAGGAGTCGGTGAGTATTTTAACTTCTCTGACTGGCGAGGGTGGGGTGGGGTGGAGAGGTAATGACTGTATTGCTTGTATCTTTTATGGGTTGGCCTCAATGCCTTTATATGATACTTTGAATCCTAGGAACTTGTCTGCTTCTACTTCTATGGTGCAGTTTTTAGGATTTAGCTTCATTCCGATGGACTAGAGTGTTATCGGTGTTTCTTCCAGGCCTTTTGGGAATTCCTTGAGGGTTCTGCTTTTGATGACCACGTCGTCTACATAGATTTATAATTTTTCATTGAATTGGTGAGAGAATGCCTTTTCAACTATCCACTGACAGGTGGCTCATGCATTTATTAGTCAAAATGACATTTTATTGTAGTGGAATGCTCTGAAGTCGGTGATGAACTTTATTTTCTTCGCATTTTCTGGGCCCATTTAGATTTGATGGTAATTTTTGTACACATTGAGGAAGACCGTGACTTCTTACATTGAGATAACTTCAACCAGTTGGTTGATCTTAGGCAATGGGTAGATAGGTTGTAGCGTTGGTTCATACCCATCCCATAACCCACTTGGGTCTACCTACCCACTTCATATCCATTGTACCCATCCTACTTATAGCTCCAAAAATAGATAAAAATTCATTTTTATAGTAACTTTGATGCTAAAATTAGTAAATGTATTTACATGAAAACATTTTAGGTAAGATATGTGCAATATGGATAAATAATAATTTATTTTATATTAAATTAGTGGGTATATAACGAGTTTCCATGACGGGGCGGAGATGGGCGGGTGTGAACTAATATCCACGCCCGACCCACTACCCATGAAGGGTATGATTTTCATACTCATACCCGCCTCACCCCCACTAAAACTACCTCCATATCTGCCCCATTGGGATGGATGCGGGGTAGACCACCATCGAAACCCGCCCCACTGTCATCCCTAGTTGTGGGCACGTTCCTCTCAGTCTTGTATGTCAGATCTTCAAGCCTAGTTGTATTTCTTCTTGTATTATGTGAGTTGCCCTTGGCACATTAGGTCCTCAGTTTGTCTCCTAATATATTTGCAGATATTCGTGTCATGACCGTGATCTCTATGGAAATTGCAGTAGTAATCTTTAGACATTTTTTCCTGGGGATCTCATAGGCCTAGGATCTTTGAACAACTCTTTGTGGTTCTGCCAAATTTCTCGCCTTGATTTGGTCAGGGGGGTCTCAAGGAAGGGTGGGTTGTCTGTGGAGGCTTCTCTTCTTCTTGTGAGTGGGACGCCTTTCCCTTTTTTTATTGCTTCCCTTCCCTGAGGGTTTTCCCCAGCTCTCATTTCTCCTCGCTCAATTTTGAGCTTTTTATTTTTTTGCTTCTTGCATGCGAATGAATTTTTCCATAGCTTTTTGGAGATCTCTTGGGTTGTGCGGCACGTTTGTTGTGAATTTTTTGTAAAATTATCCCGATCTCATGCCATTCATGAACGATTTTAGTGAACATCTGATGTGTGAGGTCTCTTACTTCTAGGCTCTCAGTCACAAAGCAATTGCGATATTCCATAATGCTCTCTCCGCTTTGTTGTACATTATTCACGAGGTCCGCAAATGTCTTTGGGAATTTCTATTTATGGTATAACCTCCCCTTAAATTTTCCCACTAATTGAGCCCAACCCCATATGTTTCGTCCAGGTAGGCTATCATACCCGGTTATCGCGGTTCCTGGGAGAATGATAGGAAAGACCTTCCATGCCAGCTATATGAGTATTGGGTTGGTCGTTTTGTTGTACACTTTGAGTTTAGTTGGTAACTTGAACCATTTTGGCGTCACGATGTTTTACAATTCTTCTACCATCAGAGAGTGCTCAGCTTGTCTTCGACGTCATAACCTTTTTATTTCCTTTTGATTATCCCCAATCCCTCCTCCACTTTTCCTGTTGCATGAACCTATCAATCGATTCTCTGTGGATGTTAACAAATTGCGTGTACATATGTTGTCGGTTTGCCTCCAAGAAAGCTGGGAAGACTCGTTTCCCCTTTTTGTTTTGCGGCATGACCATCTCCAGACTCTTGGGTCTTTTCTATCCATACAGATAGTTGTTTATGGGTGAGTGGCTCAACTAGAGGTGGCGGTAATAGTCTTGTAGTGCTTTTCTGATGGCTCTTGGTTCCTGCAACCATGGTTTGAGAAGAACAATGTTTACCTAATATATTTGGTCCCACGGACGACGCTAGTGATGTGGTATGACTCCTAGAACTATAGCGGCAGGTACTAGTGACGTAATTCCTGGATAGATGTTCTTGTAAGAAACTCTCAGATTCGATCCGGAATTATGCTCTGATGCTTAAGTCAGTATTTTAAAGTTGTATGAATTGATATGTTTGTTGTTACTTAACTTGGCGCTTTCATCCTTCTACTTATAGGTTTTGTTTCCCTATATTCATAGTCATTCATGCCCACTTAAGGCACGTTCGCGAGTTCCGCCCTGGCGACTATAATAGGCCACAATCTCCAGGTCGTGGTTATCGGAACTCGCGTGTTCCTCGAGTTGTTTGTTCGATTGGTACCACGAGGTGTCACCCTTGATTCACTACTGCGGGATCTCGCTTGTGCATCTTTCCAATGTACTTACCTTTCATGTACCACATTAATAATTTTCTTGTTTCATATCTCTCTTAACAAGGGAGGTGAAAGAAACTTGTTTTTATTGAATAATTATATAATTAATTTAATTTTTCAATTCCATTTCTACATAGAGTGTTTTCCCATTTTAGTGAGTGTGTAGATTCTTCCATTAATAAGGTTGGTGTCTCTTCCACTTTGTGTAGGTGTGAACTTCATCCAGTATTTGGTTGGTTGGTTGTGGTTTGGATTCAGATTTGGGTTGTGCTCTAGATATGAATCTGGTCACGTGCTCATGTTCTGTATCAAGTGGTGTTAAAGTGCAGTAGATATTTGTTTGACATAGTGATATTGATAAGTAAGACACTTCTCCCTGTCAATCAATTATAATTTCTGCGAACAGCAAATTAATATGCCGAGAGCGATATTGTAGTTTTATTAATTAAAATTTTAATTTTTAATGCACGCATGATCAATATAATTGA
The DNA here is from genome assembly GCA_032355605.1 of Rubia tinctorum. Taxonomy (NCBI): domain Eukaryota; kingdom Viridiplantae; phylum Streptophyta; class Magnoliopsida; order Gentianales; family Rubiaceae; genus Rubia; species Rubia tinctorum. The sequence goes on from JAULKM010084749.1 coordinate 23,612, forward strand.
CATGTGAATCAATTATTCCGCAACAGCCATGTTAAGTTGGATGTTAATTTCACTTCTTATAATTATTGTTGGGCGTTATTACAACAATTTCACATATATATGATTTAAAAATAAATAAACCATGTTACACTCTTATTAAATATTTAATGAATTAATCATATTACATATAAAATACGACTATTTTATAAAGAGAATGTTTTGTGTTAGACCACCTAACGGCTAGAGCAATTATAAAAAAAATCGTTCAAATAACTTTAAAAATCATATTATAATTAGTTATATTCTGAAATATATTTTAATTTTTGAAAATCATCCAATCAGTTAAATTAACTATAGAAAAATGTTAAGAATCATTACTCAAATCTTGAAGTACCACAAGAAACTACAAAGCTAGCTGGGAGTGTTATAACTTGGTTTTCGTTTCATCTGTAATTTTAACTATTGTGTTGCTTCGGTTCGTGAAACAAGAGAAAACGATTGAAGTGCAATTTGTGATCAGGGAAACCTCTTATACTATCTCAAACAAACATAAAATAAACCTACTCAGATGATCCGAGCAATAGTTACATTGATTATTATCAATTTCAAACTTGTACCTAATTAACTAATTCGAATGGGGACCCACATGATCATACATATTTTACAAAGAATTATAGCTAATCCCTCTGTTTCAATTCAAGTTGCAATTTAACTATTCATTTAATCAAAAATTCTTAACTTTGACCCCAAAATTGAATAAGTATATAAGTATAAACATTATTGAGTGATAGCTTGTTAGATTCGTTATAACATATATTTTCATAATATCAACTTTTTACAAGTTTTAAATATTCTTAATAAAAGATATTAAGGATCAAACATTTTTTAAATTAACTGTTGAAATTTAAAGTGTGCAGCTTGAATTGGTACAGAGTACGTTGAACTCATGAAATGCCAAAGATTATCCTAATTAAGACTAATTATAAAAGCTAATATTGACTAGGTTGATTTGTGATGTAAAATGAAATGGGACCAGAGAGAAAAAAGATAACAAGCCGTTGGGTACAAAAGAGTGACGACACCAATTTTCTCGCTTTCTTTTGTGATGATGCCTATAGCCTGCCCGCACATACACGAATGGCTCTATGTCGGCCAACCATTAGTTAATTACTTATACGGAGTATAACTTTTTTTAGCCGACTCATTTCAACTTACAATTTAACTATTTATTTAATCAATATTTTTTAACTTTAACTCTAAAATTGAATTGGTGTATAAGTGTACGTAATATTGTTTAATACATTGTTGAATTCATTATAACATATATTTTTTTAAAATCAAATTTTCACAAGTTTTTTATTATTCTTAGTGAAAAATATTAAAGATCAAACATTTTTCAACTCAACGGCCGAAATTCAAAATGTGCAGGTTGAAATGGGACGGAGGGAGTATGTGTAAATATATTTCTGAATTTTTTAAAAGTGCAGTTGTAGTTAAAATTATTTAAACCGACAGTTATACTCATTCATATTCTCACTAATTTAAATGAACACTCAAGTATAAATTTACATATTTAGGTTAGTCATAGTATATCTGTGCTTTTAAAAATTGAAAGTTATATTTAATTATTTTTTTAAAAAGGTCATCTAAGATTTTAATCCAACGTATACTTCCTCTGTCCCAGCAGAATTGACCACTTAGTTTTTTCAAAGTCAAATTAAAAAAATTGACTGTAAATATATATTAATCTATATATAATAAAAATATCATGTGAGATATTATTAGATTCATCTTATTATCTATTTTATATCATTTTTTATGCGGAAATAGTATATGTAGGTAGAGATATTGATGGTCAAACATGATCATTTACCATTGTGAAAAAACAAAATCGCCAACACGGACGGGGGAAGTTCTAAATCCTATTATCATATTAAATACGTTGAACGATGGACAAACCTAAAGCAATCCAACTGCCCATAACGGTGATTAATTAATCTTGTGTGGATTGAACTATCTGCAACCTCTCAAGGCATTTTATAATGTGACTTTCTACCCTTCAGCCTCATAAAAATTAGAGACTATTTTATGATATCTAAATTTGAAGTATACTCTTTTCTATAAAAAAATATATTTTTCTTTAATATACAATTAAGAATGTAAAAAAAATGTTCTTAACTATTATTTCTTTTTTGTTATAATAAAACCCCCTTCAGTCATGATTGTGTAAATTTGTTAATATATAGAGACAATACAAGCGTACACATGAAAGTCTCACTTATTCATAAGTAGCCCTAACTCTATCACCCCTTCAAGCGACATGTCACTGAAATGCAATGGTTGGATCTAACAAATCAAACATAGAACATGAAAATTTGTAATTAAGATATTACAGGATGAAGAGAAGAAATGACACGATGTACCCGAAACTTACCTAAACCCACTAACTTATGAATAAAATAATAATCGATGTCAATGTGTTTTGCCCCCTTTGGAGAAACTGGATTTTGAGCTAAAAAAATTATTGTTGTTGTCATAAAGAATTAGCGACGGGTCAGAAAGTTGAACTCGAATATCATGACAAAGATAAGATAACCAAACCATTTATGCAGCAACTTAGCCAAAGTATGATAGTGGATGCCAAACTACAACAAGAAACAGTAAGATGTTTCTTACTCCTCGAAAGAAAATTACCACAAAAAACTTCATAATCATATATAGAAAAATGAGACTTGAGACAACATGCCAAGCAAAATCGAAATAACCAAGTATATCATAAGAGAAAGCAAATCGAAGGAAAGACCACAATGGAGGGTACAATGTACATAGTGAAGAATGTAAGTTTTCGTAGATCATTACCAGGATTTTGATGATACTAACTGACAAAATTAATCGTAAAAGAAATATCAGGGTGAGTAATGATGAAATACTTAAAAGTGCTAATCCATCAGAAATATATAGTGGCATATGCAAAAGACGAACTAGTATTACTATGAAGTTGAGGGTAAAGAAATAGCGTAGAAAATCGAGCAACTTTAGACACGTAAAATATCATGAGCATACTTAGCATGATCCAACAAGAGATTAGAATGAGTAGGAGACACATTAACACTAAGAAAGTACTGTAACAAACTAAATCCTTGATAGAAACTCCAGGTGAGTGGGGATGATGATCTGCCAATTGAAAACATGATTGTTCCTTATCCGAATGAAATCATCCACATAGAGCAGAAGATAAAGAAGACTAAACCCACAAGAATACACAAATAATGAAATATCAGTCGAACTGCAAAGAAATAAAAGCAAATGAAAACATGAGTTGAACCGCTAAAACTAGGCATGAGAAACTTTCTTAAACCTATAAATAGTTTTCTACGAGAGACGAACATAATTAGGATGCGGAGAATCCTTATAACCAACAAGTTGTACCATATAAATAAGAGCAAATAATTTCTGTGGTCCTTAACTATCACGATCGCCCCAAAACATCCGAGTACATGAAAATAGCATATTTGCGGTGCTGACCTAGATCCTTTAATAGTATGTAAAATTTATAGACCAGGTACCTGAACATGAAAAATAAAGAAATACCTGGTTATTTAAATCGGGCCAACAAATAGACGAGTCGGATATTGCAGGTCAGGTATTTTTTAACACTCCTACATAACAGGAGACCTTATTCTTTTATATATATACATATATATATACTGCATAAATTGTTCTACCCCCTGTCTCAGTTGAATTTGCACATTTACTTTTTTGACACTATTATCTTTCAAAGTTTGACCACATATTTGAATAACTATATGAACAAAAATATTATCGTATATGATATTGTTCAATTCATCGTAACAAGTA
>JAULKM010084750.1:0-11465 GCA_032355605.1 Rubia tinctorum
CTTGCAACAAAAACATAACCAAAGAGATGTTAAATGCTTCGGAAAACACATGCATTTGTAGTCACATCAAGAAACGATGTCAATGCTCCACACGCCGTCTCACGCGCCGTTGATCCGTCCATCGGTGCCTCCACTGTCTGCTTTTGTTCGTTGCTGCTCCATATTCCACGCACAAAAGTTAGATCAATCATCCACTGCCATTCACAAGCTTGAAATGTGTTTGGTGCGATTTGATTTTTCTTTTGTGTTTGGATTTGTTCCTGCTTGTTTCTGATGACTTCCATCACTCTTCCATTTTTGATTAACTGTATCACTATAAAGTTTGATGGTTCCAACTACTCTCACTGGCGTACTCAGGTTAACTCTATTTTAAGAACTGTCAAATTGATTGGTTATGTTAACGGTTCATTTAAGTGCCCTGTTGCACCTCTGAGCTCGGCTTCAAAGGAATTCGATGACAAGACTTCTGAGGAAGCTAATGCTCATGATGCTTGGATTCAGACAGATCAGCTAGTCTAAGCCACTTTTTTTCATCACTGACACCTTCTGCAATGTCAGCAGTTGACGGTATGGTCACTGTTGCTCAAGTATGGGATGCTTTAGCCACTAAATATCATAATAATTCTCGTGCTTGTTGTCTTTATCTCTGTAATGGTTTATATGGAGTTCGTCAAGATGATCAATCTGTTCAGGAATATTATGCTCGTTTTCAGGACATTCTTGATGAATTATGTGTTCTTGGTCATCCTCTTAATGATAAGGGCATTCATGTTGTTTTTTGTCTTAGCTTGAATGATAAACTTTCCTAGTTTTCATCTACTCAAATGGTGAAAGATCCTTTACCTCCTTTATACACTATTGTTACTGATGCTCAAGGCTTAGAATTTTCACACAGTGGATGCTTTCATCTACTCAAATTAGTGGTGAAAGTTTTTCTGATTTGAGTAGATGAAAGCTTTATGATCATACATTTAGTCCAGTGGTGAAAGCATATACTGTTCGTATTGTTTGTCTCTTTCTGTCACTTGTATTTGGCCTTTACGATAGCTTGATCTTAAGAATGCATTTTTAAATGGTGTTCTTGATTCCTCGGTTTATATGGAGTAGCCTGCTAGTTACAAAGACCCGATGCGACCTGATTATATATGTTGTTTATGCAAGGCCATTTATGGTTTGAAACAAGCTCCCTGTGCTTGGTTTCAACGTTTCATTTTTTTTTGTTGGCCTGGGGGTTGTGTGCAGTTCTGCAGATACCTCCTTATTTGTGTTTTCCCAAGATGCCTCTTTACGATTTATGTTGATGACATTATTCTCATTGGGAATGATGGTCATCTCATTCGGAAGTTTATTGATCAGGTTAATCAGGAATTCAAGAATACCGATCATGGCACTTTACAGTATTCTAGAGATTGGAGGTTGTTCGTACTTCCGATGACTTATTCCTTGGATAGGCCAGATATGCCAAGGATATTTTGTTGTGCGCCGGAATGCACAATTTGGCGCCCATTTCTATTCCTTCTATAGCATTTTTGCAGCTTTCAAGCTCCTCTGGTGCTGATTGGGCTCGTTGTATTGAGAATACTAGGTCTACTTGTGGTTATTCCATTTTCTTGGTGGCAACCTGGTTTCATAGAGTGCTAATAAGAATTATACAGTCTCTCGTTCTAGTTCAGAATACCGGGTTATGGCTAATACTGCTGCGGAACTAGATTGGTTGATGAATTTAATTCGGGATTTGCACATTTCTTCACATGTGCCACCTATTTTCATGTGTGATAATAATAGTTCTCTCTTTCTTGCTCAGAATCTGGCTTCGCATAGGAGAGCCAAGCACATTTATATTGATTATCATTTTGTGCGTGAGATGGTGTCTTCTGGCAAACTCAAGGTTGCTCATGTTCCTACAGATCAACAGCTTGCTGACATCTTTACAAAGGGTCTACCTCGTTCTCAGTATGAGTTCTTATGGTCTAAGCTTTGCACTGCGACAAGTCTCACGCTTATCTTGAGGGAGGTTAATAGAATATTAAATGAATTAGAATCAGGTTAAGAAAAGAATATTCTTTCTGATTGATTTTATATATATCCTATTCCATATCTGATTCTACCTTGTATACCCTTTGTACTCATTATATATATGAATACACATAGCCACAATTATTTGTGGGTTTTACATTCTATCACTATCTTACTAATTTGAGGAGATTTCCTCTCTAACCACTATAATGAAATGATATACAGTGAAATTTTTAGAAATATCACATAAGGAATACGGCGTATATACTTGCTGAGCTTCTGGCCTCCAACAATAGTGGTAGCATAACACACAACATATTGTATTTGTTGATGTACAAACTGTATCAAACGGAAGCTTAGGCCAGTCTGTACAGCTCAAGTTCACCAAGGTACACCCTTTATCAGCACAATTTTCCACGATCACGAGTGGCTTCGAATGGTCGCATGTTGAGGAGGAAATGTCGGTGACATCCTTATCATAGTCACTGTCAGCATACATCATTTGGTGTAATCGCCTCTACGAGAGTATGGATCCAACTGAGACACCAGTGTCGGCGCTACGCATGCCCCTATCTCCTTTTAGGACATACAAGAGGAATTGTTTTATTTTTTCCAGTCCCTTGGGATAATCTATCCCTGATTAATTAACTTCATCCATTATATAGACAACAGATGCCATTATGGAGTTGTGAGTCCATACTTCGGACGCAGATACATTGCACTTGAGATCAACTAGAACAGTATGGACCTTAGAAAGCAATCCAGGCTGGTCTCTTCATGTAAGATCAATAGTCGTGTGCTCGAAGGAAAATTGAACACCAACCAATCTTCTCATACTCAAACACCGGAAACTATGCCCCCTAGGCCCTAAATATTTCCACAAAAAATTATAAATTAACATACAAAGTCATGTTCATAAAGTTCAAAAAATGGTGTAGATAAAAAATAAAACATGCATAAAATCTAGGGACGGGCAGATTGACAAGTCGCGATAATAATTTTATAGCATTTATATCATATGCAACTATAAAACGCAAACATGTTACATAGCATGATTTCTTGAGGAAACCCAGACTTACCACACCAAAAACACCCGTTCGACTTACAAAATTTCCAAAATCAAACCAATAATGAAAATTTTACTAAAGTACAATCTCAAGATAAACTACAACATGGAAAAAAATTTACATTCATAATGAAAGGGACCAAATTGTCTGGCAACACATGGTCAATTGTATTTCCGAAGCAATAATAATCACATGTTACCGTTTCTAAAAAATCCTATTTTGAACTAGATAGTGTAAAGATTAAAATTGAAAGTGCACCTGCTGAATCGTTTCAGCCATAATATCCTCAGACAACTTATTTCCAAACTGATCCGTGATAAGAAAAACATAAAAAAACTGCAACAAAAGAAGAGATACTTCATAAATTAGAGATAAATATGAGCTTAGAAAATGAATAACAGTGGTAAATTTAAAGAGGTTGCAAACAATTACCATCCATAAACCAACCTCCATCAGTCTTCTGATCATAAGGTTCATTTCAGTAAGAACCTGAACCACTTCCAACAAACTTCCTCTCTTATTGACACTATCAACCTATACTACCCGGACATGGGTGTCGGGATCCAACACGGGTACATATACAATTATCTAACACTTAATGTTCTAAATTTCAAGATACAAGAACACTGTCCTTAATTTGGACACGAATAGGGGGACACAATCCTATATTAGATAGGGTATTAGGATGCTTTAGATGGATAACTAGATTAACACCCGTGCAATGTACAATAGAGAATATGTATCCTATTACTATCATCAAAGGTGGAACCAGACACCGATCATGCCCCCACCATCTTTGTTTTGACCAATTTATGTAAATAGGTTAAAAAATCATGAAAACTATGAAAATGTATATTACCGAGGCTTATATCATGTATATCATTCTAGAAAACAGAATCAACATGCCCAGATTACACAACATATCATCAACATCCATCTCTGCTAACTTGAATAAGCACATCTTCATATAAACCCATTATTTACTAACAAAGAACATAAAAATGTACTACTTACAGGTCCTCTCTGGTTTTCCACCTGACAATTCCCATCTATAAGGAGAGTTTTCAGTGGAACCTTGATAGAGTAAGCAAAGTATTACTGGATTTGGCAACGAAAATTGAGTAAAATCTTTTTAAAGGAAAAGAAAGAGACAGGATAATATCACTGCTTTGATACGGTGACAGAGTGAGAACCCATACCTTTGAGGGCTTACATTATAGGTATAAATAACAGTACATGGAAGTAAAATACAATGAATAGAACCCTAGGAATAAATATAGAGTATTCTAGAGTGCTAGAAATACACATAAATTATTCAATGAACATGGACAATAACCTATATTCTAACAAACTTGTTCATAGATAAACCAGTAAAAAACTTTAAAATACTGATTATATCTTGAATGTGGTAAGCATAAATCATTCTTAGTGGAATGGTTCTTTGTTAGGTGTCTTATGAAAGTATAAACTATGGAAAGAGATTGATATCAAAGAAGAAGAAGAAGAATCAGACAAAAATTTCAATCATGAGAGATAACTGTCGTTTCACTTTGCTCCTATTTTACCCGCAGAGAAAGATCATGCCTAGCTATAGAGAGGAGGGGAGAAATATGATAGGAGAAGCATAAAATATCATATTTTGATTGGGACTTCAATGTGACATCAAAATAGATTTTTTTTACTGTATCTTTGGAATTTTTAATCTCCAATGGGACTGTCAGAATTTTAAATTCAGTATGACGTGTCAATTTTAATTCTGGTAAAGTTTAATCCTGTCATTCATATTTTAGTTTATATAAGTTAATCTGGAAGAGAAGAAGGATGCAAGAACAGAAGAAAATTATGGAAGAAAAGAAAATTGCAGGAAGTCAATCTCCCGTGGATGCAAAGATTTTGTTGTCTTCTCCATAATAAAATCCAAGGGTTCCATCGACTCTTTATTACAGAATTTCTTGCCAGGTAAAAACTTCATGATTTCTATATTGATACGTGACATTTCATACATACGTCTTTTTCGGTATAGATGTAAGTAAATATTGGGTTTGTTGTTGTACAATCGAGTTGGATAATTCTTTCTCTCTTCTAGAGGTCGTTAGGCTCAAAGCTCTTATGTGTTATTCTTTCTATTTGTATAGCCATAGATATCTTCAAATACATAATTAGAATGAGATTCTGATAGTTCTTCTTCAAGCAATGAATCGTTGTCTATCACCAAAAATCTTCTTGATGCGCAATAACAGACTGATGGAACAATTTCAACCAGGACACATACTTTGACACAAACTATTTGCACTCATATTCCTATCTTGGTTTCAACGATGCTCCTGGATAGAAAATGACCGCACGGGGGCTTTGTTCATGCCCGAAGGTATGTAAAATGCAATAGACATAAGTGCCATGAGTTAATTATAAATTATTATTTTAAGGGTAATGACTCAAAGTACTCAGCTGAACAATTTCATCATCATTTTTGAATGAATGTGGAAATATTCAACCGTATCTTACTTGCTATTGAAAATTATGATCCGTATTTTACGCTTAAAATTGATGCTGGTGTAAAATATGGATTAATTCCTTTGCAGAAAATGGTGGCGGCTTTGCAGATACTTGCCTATGGTTGCACAACTGATTTTCTTGAAGAGTATGTTCAAATTGATGAGAGCACATCTATTGAGAGCCTTAAACACTTTTGTGATGTCGTAGTAAATGTTTTTTAAGAAGAATATTTGATAAGACCGAACGAAAGAGATGTTAAAAGACTACCTGAAGAAGCAACTATTGTCATGCTAATAAAGTTCAAATGATAACTACCATTCACAAAAATGGTGCTAAAATAATGATGAATGGATTGCTTTTTTTTCAACACAAAGCAACTCGTACATACACATCATGCAACTTCTCTTTTTTATTTTTTTTTCTAATAAAGCTAACCAAAAAGCACCATTACCATCCGAAAGTATCAAGAATGTGTTTCTTACATTATGCTCAATGGAGAACAAAGCGGAGGATGATGAAACAATGGCTAAGAACTCTTCAGTTACAAATTGAATATACGAACTAAATATACAGAGTGTGTGATGATTCGACAAAATAGAAACAAGGAAAAAATAATAATTGAAAAAAGCCTTGGAAAAATATCGAATGGACAAAAAAACCTAGAAATTGAAGATGTACAATGGATGAAGATGAAGGAAATCGGTGTTACCAGGACAAGAGGAGTCTGATATCTTCAAATGCTTTCTCTCTTTGCATCCTCAAATATAAATTTGGGCGTGCTTCAACTTTATACTCCGTCTTCTTCACTCTAAATTGGGGGAGTATCTCTCATTCTTATCTACCGCCAAATTGTCATTGAAATTTTGATGCCAAAAGCTTTGGCGGCATGGAAATTCCCGTTTGGCGCGCAACTCATTTTTTATGAATAGACAACCAAGACCTGCAGAATGAGATTATCTTTACTGAGGCCATAGTTGACAGTGTCAGAATAAAAATATGCCACATCAGAAAGAGAGTTTAAATTGACCCATTCGTTGGAGAAGGTATAGTAGGTTGGGAGTCTATCTGTCTGACGTGTCTATTGACTTTTTATTAATTGACCTCAGGGTTGGAGATGCTCTAATGAAGTTTTTGTTACACCAAGAGAGTCGAAAACTCCACCTTCTCTTATGAAAGCACCTGTAGTGGAATTGAAACTACTACCTGATTACTTGATATATGCTTTCCTTGGTGAATGAGAGACTTTACTGGTGATATTATCATGTAAAATCACCAAGCTGAAAGAGTGGAGATTTATTGAGGTTTTTAAGGGGCACAAGGAAGAAATTGCACGGACTATTGTTGACATCAAATGCGCCCTTCCACTTGCATGTACCACATATTGTTGGAAGTTGGTGCGAAATTGATAAGACAACCACAACGACAGTTGAACCCGAGGATAATGGAAGTAGTGAAAGGAGAAGTCCTCAAACTACTTCAAGCCAATACAATTTACCCTATCTACAATAGCAAATAGGTTATCCCTACCCACATCGTACCCAAGAAGAATATGTGATGGTGGTGGAAAACAAAGCGGGAGATTTGTTCCCACACCCAGGTTCAAAATGGGTGGAGAGTGTGTATAGACTATTGCCGGTTAAACGTTGTAACAAGGAAATATCATTTCTCCTTGCACTTTGTAGACTAAATTCTAGAAAGACTTACTGGTAATTGTTTCTATTGTTTCTTAGAAGTTTCGTAGAAAGACTCGCTTGCCGCGGTGCCAAAATTTGGGAGGTTCTCTCTGGCTCAATTATGAAATTTATAACACCTACGATTTCTTATACTACAATTAAGTAGATAGTGGTAGTATTGATTGTCCACAGAGAAGAGGGATTTTCCTAAGAGTTCATACATATAAGGCTATATAAACACACACACACACATAAGGGAGGGGGTTTGGTTTTATTGATTAATCCTACAATTAAAATTCAAAGCAACTGGATTATAGAAATAAACATTTTCTAATCATGCCAACAAGAAAAAAAGATCAAATAAAATGATACAAAACAATGGGCACGATTGAAACTCACTTCCAAACCACATTTTGATCATAAAACCATTAATCTATTTGTAACCTCTTGATTATGTATTGTGGAGGTAAATCTCCTATTCTTATTAAGTATGACTACAAGAGTGAATTCAACATCTCTTCATAGACCTCACTAATGACCTCCTTATTCGATCGACACGTAAAGCCATCCCATTAGTGGCATTATGAACAAAAAATCAATAAGTTTGATGATGTCATAAACATCTAACCAATTCACAAAATTAATAAGGATTATCAAGAAAGTTGAACATTCAAAAGTTCTCTTTTATTTGTTACTTCAATATAAACATGAAAAAGAGTTCAACAATGTCACATTCATCTGGAAATTCATAACATCACAAACATAACTAGAAACACTAATTTCATGTTTTTGGACCACATATAAAAAAAGATGAATTGATCACTTTCATCTAAACTCCTAACATTCCATCATATTGGATAAAAAAACATGACATCATACAAATAATCCATATCGACACATTTCTAATCAAATCATGAAGTTAAAAATCAACATCCAAAATATAGGAAAGATATGATATTCAAGAAATCTAAATAGAGTTTAATAGGCTCTCACTACATGGGTTAGGAAGATTTAATCAGTTACTCACAAAAAGAAAACTAGCCTAGATTATCAAAACCCATAACATAGAACAAAAATCTATAAAGAAACCTGGAATAAATTTAAAAGGAAATGGAAAAACTAGGGTTCTGGACCCCCTGGTCGAGCCAAGAGAGGTACAAAAGGAGTGAATAAAGTTATATTTATAGTACAAGATAAAGGGGAATAAATAAAGTAATAAGCAAGTTTCAGGATTGATTTTGCATCCAGTGGAGGGACTCCACTCCTCGCGAAGGGAAATTTCAAAGAGTACCGAATCTTATTTTACTTCCCCCTGATGAACCATTGATCTGTTTTGGGAGTTCTATTAGTCATTTTTATAGTAATCGCTAAGAGAAATCCAATGATGCTCTCTAGAGATACCAATTCCTCTCGGATCATTCCTAGAAATCGATTCCAAAATCTGAATCATTCTTCCTCCACTAATTAGTCTTCCCTCTTCAATTTATGTTCTACCACATTGTAAGTGGCATTCCTTCTTCTACCATTCTTGCAAATGGACTTCTTCCAATGATTGTCTTTGCTTCGAATCCAATCTTGAATCCTCAAACCTATCATTGATGGCTACAACTAAACATTAAACACTTCACAAATCAAGGAGTTAAGATACAAAGTGATGAAATGTGATCATACCCCTCTAATTGGAAAAGTATCCAATTCTCTAATGCAAAGCCTAAAATCTATTAATATTTTGAGTATCAAATGTGATAAAAAGAGGGTATGAAATGAGCACATCAGCAATATTGATAATGCTATCGAAAAAAATGAGGAAAAATACTAGACAACCCGACGTTGGTCACCTACATAATCGGCGTCAACCACCATCGGCCACCATTGCATGCCTGATGATGACTATATTGCGTGTTGATCGAGAAACAACCGATGTCATTCAAAACTAGATTACAAAAGACATCAGTTATTGACTTGGATGCATTAGGTATAAACCTACATTAATTGACATCAGTTATTGACTTGGATGCATTTGTTGTGAACCTACATTAGTTACTACCATTCCAATATTCCATATTTCACACCTATCAATGTCGGTAATCTGTCGGTTGCCGGTGTTGGTCAATATATTTTTACTTCGATTATTGGGATATCATCTCTGTACCCCTCAAATATACAATTAATTTGTAAGCCCTAAATTATTCCTAAATACATATAAGTAGATAGTGGCAAATCGGGGTTGTCCATGAGGAAGATGAATTTTTCTAATGGTTAATGCATATGAGGGTCGATAATAGCGCGCGCACACACACATATATAAATTAAAAGGAGGGGGTGTGTTTTGGTTTGTTTTTCTAAGGTACGAAGTGAAAAACAAAAGAACTAGCATATATAGGCAACTATGCTAATTATGCAACAAACCAGAAAAGAGGATTAAAAACACAAGTTACAAAACCTTGCGCACAATTGATTTCCACTTCCAAACCTCTTATAGATCATAGAAGCAATCACTCATTTACTCATATTGATTACCTATTGTGAATGATACAACTTACATTTTTAAGATTAAGATTCCGTTGTTCTTAAGAGTAATTCACAAAAGCGTTCAACGACTATTTGTAAATCTCACCAACGATCACTTTAAACAAACATCACCTAAAAGTATTTCATCAATGACATCATACACAAAGAACCAATAGATTTGATAACAACTACAAACATTCTACCAATTGCTTAGTCATTTAACCAAATAATGCGTTCATCAGGGTTAACCTAGAAAGATCAACATTCAAAACTCTTCCTTCAGTGCTACCTTCAGATAAATATAACAAATTCATCTAGCAACATTAACATTATTTACACAACAAGAGGTTCTAATTCCATGTTCTTAGATTTCATGCCAAAAAAACAAAAGAAATTGTACACATCTCTTAGTTCCTCACATGTTATCATATGAACATTGAATATTCTCAAACATCCCATCTCATAAATAATGTAAACTACCACATTAAATTCACCACAAATGCAAAGTAGTCAAAGACTTCATAAATGAGCAAATAAACCTTCTTATTACATGCCGGTAGAAGACTCAATCAATTGCTCCCAAGATATATCTTTACCTGCTAGAAGTCATACTACAAAGCACAAACATAGTAATACAAAAGAAAGATGAAAAATAAGAAAAAGAAATAAAGAACTAAGGTTTGGAGTTAGGAGAATTCAACCAAATTGAAAAGGGAAAGAGATGGATAATAAATAGTGCCAAAAACTGATTTAGAAAAAGGAATCCAGTGGGCTAGTGGCCCGTCTTCACAGGCCACGATATGCCGCGGCCCGCGAAGAGACTTCTATCATACTTCTAATTTTTAAAAATAATTGACTTTCTCTTTAAAATCTTTAAACTCGAACTCTTCAAATGAAAATCTTCAATATCTTCAAAACACTCATAAATTAAATAATTAGGATATAACACGTGTGATATCATCCTAACCCTCTAATTGATAAAATGTCAATTTGCTTTCAATTAATCCACTGATCAATTACAAAATTAGACTTCAAATGAGTTAAAAATGAGATATAAATTGAGTACATCAATTATTATTTTTAAAAAGTGGTAAAATTTCTATTTACCTAGGTTGTGAATCGATGTAAAAGTTATAATTTTCACTGTTCCTTTTTTTTACCTTTATTATTTTCAAAAAAATAACTGAGCTAAAAAACTCCAAAAATTAAGTCAAAAAGTCCTATGTTTTGTAGTGTTGTATAATACACTCTCCGTCCCAACATAAACAGCACACTTTTACTTTTGAAAGTGTACTTAAAATTCTTTATACCCATATACCATTTATTATGTAAATATCAATATTCTAAAAATACACAGATAAATCTAAAAATATTTGCAATGATAATATATTTACATCAATATAAATTTATAGTTTAAATTAGTCAATTGTGACTAAACGAATAGTACAATTGCAATTTATACGAGAACGGAGAGAGTATATTATTAGTTATTCGACAATATTTTAATAAAAAATACCATCTATTATTTTGAGAGTTTGATGGACCCCTACCTATTTATTAATGAAAATAAATAAGTTCAAACAAGAAAAGAGTACACATAACTTAAATCTATGTGGACTGAACAAACAAGTAAATGAATTTTGTGAAATTAAATTATATATCACTGAAACAATAAGAACCGCGTGCATATATTACTCCTCCG